>JABCPV010000316.1:0-40881 GCA_016584345.1 Suillus ampliporus
AATGCCTGCACCCGATGGCGATGTCCCTCCATCTTCTTCACACTACGCCCGTCGTCAAGTCCCACAGACGAAGCATCTTGTCGTCCGAGGATGTGACCATACGTCGTTTATCAGAGAAAATTGCGACTGCGGACACGCGTGCTTCATGATCTTCAAACGCTCGAATTGGTGTGGTGCTTGGAATGAGCTGTGCCATTTTCTGGAGGTTGACGGTATTGAGCGCGGTCCAGATGAACTTGGTGGGGAGATCACTTAGTGTGCGTTTACTGGGGCGTTATGCTGCTTCATAGTATTAACTTCTTACTAGACGCCTAAGACATGAGGCTGTTATCATAAGCACCTTGCTTGACGATCTAAGCGACTGATCTGATGCATCCAACTCGTGTCACCTCAGATTTCCAGATGAGTCAATGAACCAGATCGCATGACCCACTATAAACACGCTATCGAATATGGGATGAATGAACTCGAGCCTTCGATCCAGAAACCAACTCAATATCAAGGTTAGTTAGGCACAATCTTTGATGGCCATTGTGCCAGCTCAAATCCGGCTGCCTCAACAGCGGCCTTCAATCCCAACCATGTCCCCAAGGAGGACGCCTCCGGTTTGTAGCCACACTGCTATGATTATGACATTGAACACGAAAGCCACTGTCATTGCAGAGGTGCGCGTGACCTAATTGGGCCATGCGCTACTCCCTTGCATTTCAAATAACACTGGTATTCCAGGAATGGTCTTAGCCTCTGATCTCTTCTGCGTCATAGATTTGTGCAGCCTGGTGCTTTGCATTGAAACAGTTGCTCCAAATTCTGCTATCATCGATCGTCGAATGGACGTTCATCCGATATCAGTCATGGGTTAACTGTGATTCGAGTTTTGAACTGGCAACTCCCCTTTGAATCCAGTCTGCCCTTTCATTTATTGTCTCATTTGACCGGTGGGTGACATACTCTCCTATATAGCAGTCAACAAGCGTCTAGTATACTACCAGTTGTCGGACGAATCAAATTTTGGACTGGGTGTAGCAGTACCGGTTCGTTTCATTCCTGTCGCTGGCCCATTATCTTTCTCACTTGACACTTGGTTCTTACTCTCTATGGGGAGTGGGCTGATTAGTATTGTCAAGTAGTACCACGCACCCCACACCCACTCGCTACGAGTACAATCATGATTAATCGTGTCCAGCCGCACGCCGGTGTACGAGCTCCGCGCAGCCACTTCTCTGTCGACATCACTTGAAGTGCCCCGCTGCAGCGTCGTTGATTGTACAAGTCTCGGATTCGGTCCTTGATTTCCTGGCGAGAGGCGTTTGTTATTCAGTTCTGTTTGTCGTCGCTTCCCTGGCTCTGGCACTCTACACCACGCAGGTTTCAACGTTCAACGCTCCCTAATTGAATCCGTAAGCCAAGATCATGCAATGTTTCCGATTCGGTCCGACTATTTCCTGGCGGCTGACACTGGGCATGGAGCACAGGAGGCGCTACGATTTCGAAGCGCTAAGGCAGAAGTTGCAGGTTTGACACGCGACCTGTAAAAATTCCTTCGAGGTTCGAGTTGGTACTCTTCAAGCACCATTTATCATCGCATTCGCAATCTAGTACCGCTTGCAGAATCTTGAGGTTTAGAGAGCGCAAAGGATCGCATCTTCTTGTTCGAAATCCGGAGCCTTTTTAAACGCTTGTCTGACTTTTGATATGTCAGATCTCAGTGTGATAAAGTGTTATCAAGAATTTATGGTTCGCGAACTTCGTGCGTATATGCATGTTTCTAAAGTGAATCGATGGTGCGCTAGTCAATGCGCATTCGGTGACGCGGTCCATGCAGTTCGTTTCTACCTGGTAATCTCCGTGCTATTTCGTACATTCTATCTAATCTCAATGGCAAGACCGTGCTCGACCATCACCGGAAGTCTAAGGTCGACGACGACGAATGGGACAAACATAGGAAGGATGTTATTGACGGATTGGGCGTGGTTGCCAATCTTTGCCTGGTGTGCACTCGAAGGGACTCTGTGGGGTGACCTGTGGGTATCCTTATGGCAGATCGGCACCAGCCAATGCAAAGGACCAATAATACCACTCTGAAGCCCGAAACAGCATAGTTGAGGTTAGCGTCAGTCCCTTCCGCCCTCAAAACACGAAAAGTCGAAAAAGCGATGTCCCAGCGCGGGGAAAAAATGCTACTGCCGAAAACGACCCGGACGCCGAGCAGCCCGTAGCGGGCCGTAGCGCCGACGCTTCGGAGGAGCGTGCGAACCCGACACTTCAGACGCTAGTAACCATCGCATTAGAGGTAGAAGAGAGGAGGCACTCACCTGCCGCCGTTTTGTTCTTCGTCGCCATGGAACACGCCCTTTTTACCTTCGTGCAGATCTTGCACGAGAACTCCTTCTTCCCGACGCACTTGTTATTGGTCACCGCACACCGAGCGCACGGGTGCACGTGCTCGACTTCACCTTTCTCTTCCTCTGCGACAGGCTCGTTATCCGCACTCGCATGCGTTGAAGTTGTAGCCACCTTTCCAGTTCAATCCACATCGGTAATCAAAGTGATTGAGGCAATGAGACGTACATTTCTTGGCTGATTATTCGCGCTTATCCGCGTCGAAGTCGTCGTAACCACCTTCGTAATTCAACCCGCTCAGTAATCGAAGTTATTAAAGCCCAATTAGCCGTACCTTTTGTGGCTGTTTATCCGTGCCTGCACGCATCGAAGTTGTAGCCACCTTCGCAGTCAACTTTTGAACCAACCTGCTCAGTAATTGAAGTTATCAAGGTAAAATTAGACGAACCTTTCGTGGCTGAGGTAGCTTAACGAAAAGAAGCTTCTTGGAAGCCGAAGATGATAGTAAAGGACCATGGGAGCCCTCTGGGAGGCAGTCGTTAGCTCAACCGCCGTCTGAAAGCAGTTATACGTACTAAGAGGGCGTTGCACGATGATATGAAGATGGCTATCCTCTGGTGCATCCGTGAACAATTCATGAAGCGGGGTCCATCCGGCGAGCTTATAACCGCACTGGACACCGCCTTCGGCTACGATCATCTCGAGCAAATCTGAGTCTTTCTTCAGGTCGATATCAACCTTCCAAATCACCAGATCGTAAGTATGAACGTGCCAGATCTTGGGCACCGACAAACCATGATCACTCACCTTCCATAAATTGAGAGACTTGGCATCAAAAGGATTGTATTCGTGCTTCATCTTATCCTGGATAACCTCCTTCAAATCGCCGACAGTCTCAGTGCTTTCAATCTTCACGGGAAAGACGCAGTTTGGGTCATCACCCACAGCCCAACAATTAAGCTTGAGCATCATGTTGTGGCTGAGGTCGCGACTAACAAGAAAAAGACTGCAGGAGTATCGAGCAAGAACAACTTGTTTGGTTTCACAGCCTGCAGGTCACTGGCTTATATTTCGGAGCTTGTGCGTCTGGTTACCTGCTGATGAATATAGCTTTAGTAGTGACGGTTGATTCTACTGATGACTGACTAGTACTACTTATTCGCGGTCTGTTCAACGTGTGTCAAGCCGTGCACAAATAATCTAATAGTAAGAGCCTCGTGCTCGTGGTTCCCGCCATCCTATTGCCATTGCCAACAAATCCTGCATTTGAATATCCATCTGGTAATAATCGCGGCCTTGAACGCAGTGGAGATCATATTTGATCTCAACTGCCTTCAAGTTCAACGGTGCCGCCCGCGGAGTCACCATCACTAGATACCTAAAACCCAAAACGCTTCTCAGTCGATTCCGACACCACCCTCCTAGCCCATGATGATAGTTAAGGATGTCTCCGAACATGATGCCTCGGACACCAAAGACTTGATCATGTGTTTGGTGACGAAAATACTTTCTGTGCGGTAGGAAGTACTTAGCGTAGCCTACTTAGTACTAAGCTTCATCACCTAACATTTGAATCTCTATCGGACAACCTTTCCGACAACCTACTCCCAGGAACAACACCCTCGACGACCTGAATGGTCCATCTCGGCGTCTGAAGCTTCGGCTGCTTATTTTCAAATACCGGACCACATTTACCAATCCCGACCTTTCTCTTCATAGATCCGCCGACCTCAATGACGCACTGACCCAGGAGATGACGGCATTACCTCTCGGCAGTACTCCAACTCAGTCTGCCACCTCCCGGTTTGACCTGGAGGTACGCTACCCGAAATGTTAAAGGCCGCCCGCGGTACCGCACATACATCTACCCCAAGTCCGTTCGGGTTTCGAAGGTCTTTCGATTTGCTTCTTTTTTCGGTACTTGGCAGACAGTGACCGTTGTACCAGACGAGAGTTGAATAAATACCGACCAAGTTTTATATGCAACGAGGTGCAACAAAGATCGAGATGATGTACCACCATCATTGCTTTTATATGGATTGGACGTCATATCACATATCAGGCAGGTAGTGGAAGAGAAGAAGGATCTGTAACGATTGGAGTCAACCTAAGCTTTACTATGTCACTTGCCTTCTCGTACTGCCTTACATTGCTTCACATCACAATTTGGGTCGATTTTCGGCATTTCCTCTAGGTGAGCGCCTCCGGCACTCTATTTCTCATTTAAGTTGCGACAGCGAAGGGCCTACCAGAAATTAGCCCAGAACTCAGGCTACTCACGTTCTTGCTTCCCACTTTCGAAGCGCTGGCCCTATAGTTCTAGCACGGAGGAACAATAAACCGAGTCATTGAGGCCCTTGGATTTCAGGGGTGCGGGTTTGAGTGGCCGGAAGGAACCAGCACCATCCTTTCATTGCAGACTGAGGCATGCAACATGATATGTTATTAATAAATAACTTGCCTATCCACAAGTCCCAATCATTGAATATATGGTAACTAAGCGGAAGGCTTCCACTCAGCAAGCCACTCCTTCATGTACATTAGTGCTGCTTCCTGCACGGCGGCGATTGACGGGTCATGGATGCCATTCTCTGTGATCATGTCTGAGATGTGGAATCCATCGCCTTCATAGATCGGCATGACGGTAGTGTTAAGCTTAAACAATTCCTCCGCAGAGACAGTTGCCTCGCGCCAAGGGTCGCGCAGGCCGTTGGCGAAGAAGAGGCGCGGTATATACACGTCCCAACCAGCGTACATTATGTTGGTCTCTGCGGTAGTAGGTTCAGGTGGATAGGAGAAGGCTTGAGGGAACATGTTGACGCATTGGCGCTGAAGATTATGTTGACGAATGGTCATGTTTTGAATGTAATATACGTACCCCTTCGTAAATGGGCTGGAGGATGCGGCTCACGATTGCAGGCTGGCCTTTAGGAGGCCCAACCTGGTAGAATCCGACTTGGTTGCACCTTGAAAGGTTGTCAGGTCAGATCTTGATGCGAATGAAAATACATACACCATCCAAAACCACGACCTGTTGGCGTTGTTCACAGTAGTATTAGTCCAATAGGACTCGCTCGCGTTATACGTCCCCAAACAGGTTCTACCTTAACCGTTAGCCAGTCCAGACGACACTACATCCCAAGGATACGCACTCGACATCCTGGTCTTCGCATACTGTATCGTCCAGTTTAGCCACATCAATTAAAAATCAAACAGACCGCCTTACCATATTGGTAGTATGTGGTATTCCAGAAGTTACCCCAGGAGTAGATGGCGTTTTCAAGTCCCCATCCTTCAGGTCCGGCGTTGACACCGTCCTTGACCTCGAGTGCATCACAGAACTCGAAGAATATTGCTCCTGGGCCAATATAAGGCTGTAGAGATTGCCAATCAAACAGGTTGAATTGAACTGTTGGCCCGATCAGAGTCAATCAAGACCAAAGGCAGCAGATCAAATTGAGAAAAATGAGATCGTCATAAGAGAAATCCAAGGTAAGCATATGGGAAAGGAGGAACTCGTAGCCAAATGGAAAACAGAACATGGATGAAGAGGGTAATCATCGTGCGGTGAAGGCAGGATGACCTGAAATAGATGTTGTATGGATCAGAAGGCGTGCGGGCCATGCTATCGGTTCTACGTAATGATGAAGGCTGGACAAGGGACAAGCAATGACTCACGTGCACTAGCGAAATCGTCTACATGTGCAAGACCGCCAAGACCAAATGCTTCCTTGAGCATCCGGATTCCAGCCGTGTCATTGACCGCGTACATCCAATCCAGGTAGGAGATCACTGCCTCTACATCGGAAGAACAATTTTGAGGCATGTACTCGAGAATAGGGGTAAAATAGCCATAATAGTCACTGTTTTCGACAGCCACCCAAGACCGAGTTTCAATGAATGGCCATGTTGCATACGGATACATTCGGGTGATTGAGAAGTAATCACATCAATGGAAGATGGACAGTGATGGCATTGAGGGGACATACGTGATCGTTTCGACGACGGCAGAAGATGCATATCCAGCCCAGAAAATTCCCGGTTTGCTTTGAATCGATCACCAATGACCATGCTGAAGCGACAGAATTCAATATTGATACTTACTTGACCATCGTCCAACTGGTGAGGGCTCCCGGGTAGCTTCCTCCGATCAGTATCCATGGCGCCTGACCTGGCTTCACGGCATCACCACCAGCCATCGGAAGGTTCGCCGTGGTGGCAAAATACACAAGATCATCAATGACCTGCTCGATGGTGAGGAGAGCGAGAGATTGCGACGTGAGGTTGTCGTATGGATTGGAAGAGCCAAAGAAACGGTGTTCGATGAGGATGGCTGCACCCTTTTGTTGTTGAGCAATGAGGCCATTAATGGAGCCATTTATGACGTAGCCTTGGTGGACTGAAAATCGAGTAGTTGAGAGAAAGGCGACAAATTAAGTACAGGCAACTAACGCTCTGCGTCAACTTCTCCGGGTGTCATCAAGATAATGGGACCGCCTTGGATGCATCATGTTGATCACGTGAAGCACACCTCAATGCTCAGGACATACCAGGCTCATAAAATTCCCAGTTCATCCAGTACCGCTGCTGGAAGGTTCCGAGGCCCGGATTATTGTGGTCGATGAGCTGGTCAAAGTAATAGACGGTCTTAATGGGTGGGAGTGCTGTGCCATTTGGCGAAGTGACAGGACGTTCCGGCGCTGAGAGGTTCGGGAGAGAAGGCATGCCACGGAGCATGGCATTAGGGATAGCTGCTCTGGCAGCAGCTGAAAATAGGAGCAACGTAATGGCCCACATCATGTCGAGCCTTGACCGCAGGGATGGGACTAGACGACATGATCATGGTGGAGGAAAGACTTTTATATGTAGCCATAACACCGAGATGTATAAGTCGGTGATACACCATGGCTTATTTCCCGCTGGCGACTGCTCTGACCGCATTGAAAACTCCAGCTCGCACGCCGGTTGCGATGATAGTTGTATATTCTGGAAATATAATCATGCCTGCCGAATCCCGATGAAAATTGGGAAGCTCACCGCTTGAACGGGGGAATGCCAGCGTGCCCTGGGAATTATCTTACAGCCAGCAGGAACGACTGTATTCCTTGTATCAAGGTCTGACTACGGGAGACTATCTTACAGCGGTCAAGTGGAGGAAAACTCCACGCGCCAGCATGCTTTGGGGATGACCAAGGTTGTACCGCAGTTTCTCCAGTAGGGGTCGAAGGAGGTATAGTTGGTCGTCTTGCCACTTCGGTACTGCAGAAGAAGAGGCGGTGAAGTGGGAAGAGCACATGTTTTCCCTCTTTGAGATCCTTGTCAATGTATTGATAAGTTTAAAGACTGTCTGCTCACTTCAGCTGGCTGGGTGTTTCCGGCTTGTAGCAGTTACACATTTTTGACATTCAGCGTGGTGAGCGTAAACTAGTGCATATCACAGGTTCAATCGGAAAATCCGGTGCGATCATGAAGAGGAGAAGAATTGAAAGCGCAGGTAGAAGAGGGCAAAAGATGACAGGTAAAGTGACGGAGTCGACAAACCCGAACTCACATTACATCTTTTTAAAAGGGCTGCTCAATTCTAAAATGTCGTTGTCAATAGTGGGACTCAGAGTAGTTTTTGGGACGCTCGCTAAACTTCGCTAGAGGCCGGGTAAAGTCTTAGAGTCTGTTCGGCCAGGACAACTTTGCCCAACTTTGCCCGATTTCAAAAAAGCAAATTTGATTAAGTAATGCCGGTGTGTGCCGGTTGAGCGTGACTGATCGTGACGTGTCGATTATCTATGTTACACTCGATATGCCCTCGACCCGTACGCGATTGAGTTCTCGCCATTTGCGCAGTGCCGCCAGGATGCCACCCAAAGGCAAAGGCAAAAAAAAGTCAGCCGCTGAAGACCAGGACTCCGTCGGAGAGGCGAAAGACTGCTGTGTCTGGTCGTTGGCCGATGAAACGAGGTTGGTCGACTACATCGTCAACAAGCACTCGAAAGGAGGCGATGGGATGAATTTCACGAAGACTTTCTGGACTAACACTGCTTTACATATGGCGGCTGGTCCAGTGCCTGAAGGTGCCCCCAAGACCTCTGATTCCTGTCAGTCCAAGTGGGGTCGCGTAAGTACTCGTTTGTGAGCGCCGGTACTTAATTAACTAACACATTTATAGATACAAAAGATGTACAAAGTCGTCGATAAATTGAACGATGCGTCGGGCTTATCGTACAACATGGAGAAAGGGGCCAATATAGATGATGGAGGGGAGACTATGTGGGCGGATTATATTTCAGTATGTGTTCTTTGTCTCTCCTTATTTACCATGCTAACTATTTACATACTAGAAGAACCCTGACACGAGGGCCTTCAAGAACAAAGGGTGGCCCCATTTTCAGAAGCTCCAGGGTGTCGTCCCGGTGACCACCAGCGGCTGGACTGGCTTCTATGCTGGCCCAAGCAACACCGCAACCGCACTGACCCCGGGCCATACTACCGACACTACCGCAGGTACGTTGACCCCTGCAGCCAGTGACATCATGAGTGGCAAGGTTGAGGTCACCATGTTGTCGCTGGAGAAAGCACTTGACCGGGTCAAGTTTGGTACTGGTGGCACCAGAGATGTTGAGATGAGCGCCGACACTAGGTCAACGCCACTGCCTCTCACTCCTATCACACCGAGAGGCTTCAATGCTGCATTGCAGCCATTTCTCGCTCCTTCCATATCTTCCACACCTACCTCGTCAATCTCAATGAAATGCAAGTCCGATGGAGACGACAGCTCGCGTGGTCAGTCCCGCCCCCCAAACTCCAGGTCCAGGAGCGTGGCAGGGTCCTCAAAATCCCAACACCTCACTATGCCGCACGCGTTGGAAGACTTTGGGGGGAAAGTGGCTGATAGCATCACCAACGCCGCGTTGGTCCTTCAGGACACCGTTGCCGGACACTTTACCAATCCTGTCCCGGTCCGCAAGCAGCATGCTGTACTTTAGGTCCAAGAGGAGAAGAACTTAGATGATGACGACATTGTCACCATGATGGACCTTTTTCAGTCCGACGTCACCATCGCCGATAACTACAACTCCATCAAACGAGATGGCATTGCGCAAGGTTTTTTTAGCGCGGCGCCTCAAGGAAGTGAGGGAAGCGCGCGCTAGGGAAAACTTACCTACTTGAACCTACCTACGTGAATTTATGTACAATCCTGCAATCAATAGACTTGTGTCGTGTTCATGTTCAAGCAATTGAGTGACTAAAGAAACAACTGAGCACAATACATTGTACATGTGATACTCAAACATAACGAACTAATCTACTCTTGTACACCAGGCGGTAATGGCAGGCCTCTACGTTGCCGTTCTTGCAAATAATCAACCCACATTGATTGCGTGATCTCGTCGCGGACTTGGTGTGCAGCGGGTGTGTGCCACATTGGTAGGTGGCCCATCAGCAAGTGTGCTGCTGTCATAAGGAGCCCCCCACTCATCAGACTCCACACGATGATAATCCAGTATGTCATCGGGGTTCGTGAATGTGAATGACGTTATGGACGAAACACACCGCTGGAGGGATGCGAGATTGAATTTACAGGCTGTACTCAGGAGGGAGGTGAATAATCCGGAAGCGCTTCTTCAACACACCGAAAATGCGTTCGATGATGTTGTGGAGCTGTGCATGACGTAGATTGTATAACTCCTTGGGATTGCAAGGCCTGAAAAAAATTAGTACTAGGTGGTAAGCCAGTAGAATCACATACACCATCTGTGCCCGGCCCCATTCAGCAAGGTGGTAGCGCACACCACAGTAAGGCACGAGTAATTCGTCACATGCAGCGAAGCCTGCATCTGCAAGGTACAACTTGCCTGGCGGGATCGTGAAATTCATTAAATGAGCCTCATTGTAGAGGCGAGCATCTGCTGCAGACCCTGGGAAGCCACTCAACATGTAAGTTAAATGCATATCGAAATTGCAGGCGACAAGGCAATTTTGCAGTCAAATTGCCTTTGCAGGTCGCAAGCAGCATCACAATTAGCAGCGCTGGGATGGCATGCGATGTGAGTGCCATCGATGGCGCCAATTACATCGGCAAAGTAGGGATAGAGTTTTGTCGTCCCGAAGGATTTCAGTGGGCACAGGGGTTTGTGCATCCGGAAGCCGGACATAGGTGGAATAGATTGGTTGGGAGGACAATGTAATAAGAATTCATTTAAAATACCTGGTAGAATATATTAAACAAAGATTAGGATGAGAGCTAGGGGATGTACTTCGATATTGTGTCATTCGAGCATTGAAAGCGCTCGGCAAGGTGGCGTACAGCGAGGCCTGTAACACAGGCATACAGGAAGATGGCTAGCTGCTCTTCCAGTGTTACATTTCTGGAGTCGTTTATTCCACCACCATGAAGTATATTGCACAATATCATGAACATGTGGTGATGTACACCGAGCTCACATCTGATTCGTTCTGGGTGACCATTAAGGAGCTCGTTGACCCAGTCAATCCCGGAGAGCGCTGAAGTATGGTAAGGTAGTTTGTTGTAGTAAGTGTTGGTATATGAGTTTAGGGCATCCCTGGCAAGACCAACAACTTCAGAGGCTGAAAGTATCATATCCTGGAAGAAGCTTATGATAGCTTGGAGGTTCTTCATATCTGACTGCTCTGCATCTATTACACCCTGCCCACCCTGCCCATCATCCCGCTCATCCTGCTGATCCTGCTGATCCTGCTGATCCCACTCATCTTGCTCCTCTTGATATTCCTGATCTTCATGTGTGTCTCCATCAGTGGGAGGGTTGTCAGCGTGATGTAAGAGACGGGGGAGCATGGCAATTACGGTGTGTGGGACATATGTTTTTTTTTTACTGATAACGCTAATCAGCGTGACATCAGTTTCAAGCTCTGTGCTTACTTAATGATACTTGCTTTTTTGAAATCGGGCAAAGTTGGGCAAAGTTGTCCTGGCCGAACAGACTCTTACAGAACTTGAAGGATCAGCCACCAACACACACACCAGACATATGGCACACCTCGGCATCATAGCGGACTTCGAAAAACATACCTGCTAGTCAACCACCACCTCGTCGTCATTCTGCACGCAAGTTACCTAACCCCCGACACATCGCGTGACCTTGTCACATGTACAGTTGCGGACAACCAAAGTCCACCAATTTTGGATGTCACCAAAGACTGATTTTTCCTGCTGCCACAAATGACCAGAAACCCCACTAACCCTGCTACAGATAATAACTGACTCACAATATGTAATGGATGGCCTCACCTCCCACTTGGCACATTGGGAGGACCAAGGCTGGATCGGAATTGAAAACAAAGCACTATGGAAAGCAGTCGCTTACCACGCCAGAAAATGTGCGGCTGAAACATTGTTCAGATGGGTGAAAGGCCACAGTAATGATGAAGGCAACAAACAAGCAGACCACCTGGCACAACTAGGTGCATTGCAATGCATAACTGATGTGATTGATCTTGATATCCCTGCCGAGTTCAACACTCAAGGAGCAAAGCTACAAATGATAACCCAAGCATCAGCATATAAGGGGATAAAGGAATCAGCTCCCAATGAGTATAAGAGATGAACCCTGGAACTACTCAACATCACAAGATACGCCATAGAAAGAGTCTCCTCCCTCCTGGAGACCAACAAATCATTATGGAAAAGTTGCAGGAACAAAGTGTTGAATATTCTAATGCTCACTACAGTACATTACATAAGCACATTCACTTTTACCTTCCTTCGCACACAGTTAGAACCTTCCTCAGTGACTTCCACTAAGTCTACTGAGGTCAGTACAGATTACTTACACCACTTATACCTAGCTAATGGTTCCTGCAGCTCGTGTACTCGCTGCAGGTATATATCCAATATAGTGACTTCCACTAAGTCTACTGAGCTCGTGTACTTGCTGCAGGTTATGAGCCTTGCGCTCATTAATTAAAACTAAACTATAGTACACAAAAGCAAGCCTGCCATGTCCAGCTCAAATACCAAACCTGGAGAAGATTTTCTGCATGTCCCAAAACTCATTGCGGATGGAGAAAATTGGATGACTTATAAGGATAGGTTGTCATGGTCCGTAGATGCTCGCGGGTTCCTTGGTCACCTAGAAGGGACCGAGAAGAAACCAGTTGATCCCTCAATGTTGACGGGAAGAGGAGCATTGTGGGTGCCAACCACGTTGGACGAGGTCAGAGAGCTCGCAGCCTATAAGGTTGCATCGAAGGAATGGTGTATGGGTAAGGCAATAACAAAGCAGCAAATTGCTGGAACGATCCCCGATTCCCTGTTCATACAAGTCAAGAACTTGGTGACAGCAGGAGAGATTTTCACATACCTATCCAACCTCTTCGAGAAGCACTGCTGAGTTGTGTCCATTGAGCTATTGCGAAAGCTGCAGGACCAGAAGTGTCCTGAGAAGGGCAACATCCGAGAGCATTTTGACAAAATGCGAGTCATCAAAGAGCAACTGTCCTCACTCGGCCATGCCCCGACAGATGAGAGCTTCACAGCTATAATCATGAGCTCGTTGCCAGCATCCTATGATCCCCATCTGTCAGCATTGACAGCATCCGCGAAAGTCACGAGTGTTCAACTCACCGCAGACATTCTGATATCAACCGTCATAGACAAGTACAACCGTCACACTTCAAAGATGAAGAAGAATGGTTCGTCGAATGACGATGCAGCATATAACGCCAATGCGGGAAAACAGACCCATCGGATCAAGGGCAATTGCCATAATTGTGGCAAATATGGTCACATGCAGCAAGACTGCCGTGGCACAGGTGGAGGTGCAGCTGGCAGCAAAGCAGGGGAGAAGTCATATGGCAAAGGAAAGGACAAGAAGTCCGAGACTGCAGCAAATGCCAAGGATAGCGGTGATGACGATGAACCTGAAGGTGTTTGGTTAATGGACGACATAGATGAGGTGGGAGAAGAACAAACATCACTAACATACGTGACACTAGCCAGCCCCAACTCCCAGCGTGAATCTCAAACTGAGTTATTTGACTCTGGTGCATCAAGGCACATGTCATCCTACTGCGACCTGTTTCAAGACTTTGTCAACATTGCACCGAAACCAATCACAACAGCCCATAAACACACCTTTGAGGCTACTGGCAAGGGGAACATCCTCATCACCTTACCAAACGGCGAGTCAAGAACTCGAGTCCTCCTCAAAGATGTCCTTTATGCACCCAAGATGGGCGTGACACTCATTTCCATCAGCCATCTAACAGCAGCTGGATATGCGGCGCTATTCTGCGCAGACACATGCAAGATCTTCAATGACAGGAAGAAGCTGCTGGGGGAGATACCAGTGAACAAGGGCCTATACTGCATTAAGGGCCCTAGGAAGCCCTTTGCCAGACTCGCAAAGACGGATGAGCAACTCTCTATGCAAGAGATCCACACCAGGCTCAGGCACATTGCCCCAGAAAGCATCAAGCACATGATCAAGGATGGTGTCATCACTGGAATCACATTAGACCCCTCTGACACCACGATGGACAAATGTGACTCGTGCAAGTATGCAAAAGCCACATGCAAGCCAATCGGCAAGGTCCGAGACCCCCTGAGGCACGAGACCCCCCCAAGGCACGAGAAATTCAGTGATGAAGTCCATAGCGACCTTTGGGGGCCTATCACCCATTCAAACCCCAGGACACAAAGAGTACTTTGTGTCATCCACTGACGACCACACTTGATTCTCTCATCTGTATCTGTTACGCATGAAGGATGAAGCCTTCAATGCGTACAAGTCCTATGAGGCCTGGGCAAACACACAGTTCAACAGGAAAATCAAACATTTTCGATCTGATCGTGGTGGAGAGTTCACTGGAGATGAGTTCACTTGTCATCTCAACAGCAAAGGAACAGAGTGCAAACTCACCGTACACGACACACCAGAGCATAATGGAGTTGCAGAATGACTCAATCTAACCATTGTCAAATGAACATGAGCACTGCTACACGCCAGTGAATTGCCCAAGTTCCTGTGGGGGGAAGCCATCATGCATGTCACCTGGTTGAAGAACTGGATGGCGACTCGTGCCCTGGAAAATAAATCTCCATATGAGATGCTGTACCAGAAGGCACCCGATCTGAAAAACCTACTGGTATGGGGCTGCCGCGTCAAGGTACACTGAATGAACGGCTCGAAGCTCGATATGTGAGCAATTGATGGGAGATGGGTGGGGTTCGACCGTGACAGCAATGGTCATCAAGTCTACCTCCCAGACACCAGACGAGTAGCTGTGGAGAGGAGTGTCAGATTTAATCTGGCAGAGGTAATCATAGCTCTAGACCAGGATAACCGCTGTAGGGAGTATTCCTACACTGGGCTCATATCCATCTATTTTCCAATGTATCATACACCTATCCGACTCTCATCCGCCCCACCCGAGTCCCATCTGACCCATCCGATGCACATCCGCTTTTCGGATGACCTGCGGATACCTTCGGATCTCTTTCTATAGCTTGCGCATCCGCCACATCTGTCCTGTCCACATCCGTTCAACCTCATTGGTACATGGTTACGCTCATTTTCCTGTTACTGACTGAACACAGACATATCCTCTCACACTCCACTGTTTTTCAGTTTTCTTATGGCACAGTCTAGACTCACTGTCTGTACAAGAAAATACTCTACCCTATAACTATAGAGAGTTTCAAAAAACTTACCATTTTACCTCTCCCACTTTTCCTTCTCCTTACCAGTATATCGTTGTGACCTATACCCACTATCAATCTAACATTTTATGACTTTCCTTCGAGTTTGAATCGCATCCTACGTGCATCCGCAGGTCCAGTCCATCATCCGACACATCCGACACATCCGTACATTCATCCGCTTCATCCGCTTTTCATCCGCTTTTGCGGATCTTCATCCTATCGGGTCATTATAGACAGAGACTACTTCCCAGTAGCAATCCCCTATAGGGTCGAACGTGCTTGTCACTCAAGTGAGGCAGCAGGTAGCAAAGACCCAACTTTAAAATAATTTATACTATCCCTCTACTCTGTTTGTTGTACCCACACCGCGAGGTACAAAGCCATGATGTCGGTCAACCCAAAGAACAAACAGCAAGAAGCCATGATGTGGGTTCAACCGAAAACCACGAGGTACAAAGCCATGATGTCGGTTCAACATCTGCCAATCCTCCTCGCAATGACCACCTAGGGTCACAATTCGAGGCAGCCGCTCCACCACGATGCTCTGGAAGAGTATGAATCGAATCAGCATACATCAGGAGCCTTCATGATGGCACAGGCACCACAGATGGCCACAGCACAGACTTACCACAAGGTATGCAGTCTGTGGAGGAGTCCATTAACCTGGCAGCTGAGCTAGGAATGGTGGGGGAGTATGGTGAGATTGATGAAGACGACGATGAAGTTTTTGCGATGGTTGCTGGAGTAGCGGCAGTAGAAGGGACAGATCCCATGACAGTCAAGGAAGCAAGCACACGGACCAACTGGCCTAAATGGGAAGGCACAATCAACAAGGAATTGACTGCGCTGGAAGAAGCTCATATCTGGTCCATTGTTGAACGGCTGGAGAAAGTCAATGTCATTGGGTGCAAATGGGTATTTCAAATCAAGACAAATGCTGATGGGGAAATCGAGAAGTACAAGGCAAGATTAGTGGCTAAAGGATACTCACAAGTCTATGGCCTCGACTACTATGACACCTATGCACCAGTAGCACGCCTCGCCTCGCTACACACAATCCTTGCCATCACAGCATGAAACAACTGGGACATTGACATTTTCGACTTTCACAGTGCATTTCTAAATGGGAAGTTAGACGCTGATGAGGTAATCTACATGGAACTCCCACCTGGTCTCAGCATCGACAACAAGTACAAATGTCCCGTTGCCCGTCTCCACATTGCACTCTATGGGTCCAAGCAAGGTGCCCTCAAATGGTACCAAGAATTATGCCATCTCCTCTTCAGCCTAGGGATGAAAAGAGCAGAATCAGACTGGGGAGTATTCTACAAGCACACCGGCACTGATATTCTCATCCTCACGGCTCACGTTTACAATTGCACAGTAACCAGTAGCAATGCCAAGCTAGTCAAAGAGCTAAAACATGATGTAGCCACACACTACAAGTTGATGGACCTTGGACCTATCACGTCACTCCTAGGTATGAAGGTCACACATGACCATGATGCATGCACCATCTCTTTCTTGCACAAAAGCTACATCGAGAGCATCCTCATGAAGTATAACTTTGTTGATTTGAAGCCTTGCTCCATCCCCATGGACCCCAATATCCTACTCTTGCAGTCTCAATGCCTGAAGAATCCCACCGAATCTACCCTGATGAAGAACATCCCTTATCGAGAGGCCATTGGCTCATTAATGCATCTCACAGTTGGCACATGTCCCGACATTGCATTTGCCGTGTCAACCATGGCACAATTCGGCGCCAATCCTGGCATGACACATTGGGAAGCTGTCAAAAAGATCTACCAGTACCTAGCTGGCACCAAAAGACTCGCACTCACCTTCAGTAATGGCAAACCTGGACTCGAGGCCTTCACAGACGCTGACGGCACCTTGCAAGAGCACTGACACACTATCTCCGGATATGCATTCATACTAGATGGTGGCACTGTCACCTGGAGTTTGAAGAAGCAAGAGTTAGTCACCTTATCCACAATGGAAGCCGAGTACGTCGCAGCAATGCATGCCACAAAAGAAGCCATCTGGCTTTGCCGTTTTCTTTCAGAGATTTTCCGCCCGCTCACTCAACCTACCACTCTCTATTGCGACAATCAATCCACTATTGCACTTGCTAACTCTGGCGCGTTTCACACATGTACCAAACACATAGACATTCATTATCATTTCATTCATTTCTCTATTGACAAAGGTTCTATTTTACTTGAATATTGTCCTACAGATAATATGGTCACAGATACTCTCACCAAGCCCCTTCCTAGCCTCAAAGCCAAGCATTTTGCAGCTGCACTTGGACTCCGCTTGGTTTGAGGGGGAGTGTTGAATATTCTAATGCTTGCTATGTACATTACATAAGCACGTTCACTTTTACCTTCCTTCGCATGCAGTTAGAACCTTCCTCAGTGACTTCCACTAAGTCTACTGAGGTCAGTACAGATTACTTACACCACTTATACCTAGCTAATGGTTCCCACAGCTTGTGTACTCGCTGCAGGTATACAGTGGCTCAAAAAACTGTCCGCATGTTTGCACTACTTTTACTATTTACATTATTGTATGTGAATGGACAGGTATACCCAAGGTATGTTAGTAGAGTATTTGTGGTACTCCTTTAAGGCGTGATTTGGAGCCTTTACCCATGGGAATCCATGGTAATATGGTGGAGCTATGAGCATTACAAGATGATGACTCATGTGGACAGTTTTTTGACCCTAGATTTAAATTCTATAAATTATTAGTTATGACACCATAAAGCCATGTCACTATTAAATAAATTATGAAGTGGTATCATTATGACATTATTACACCTATTTCTAATTATATAATAAAGGGTGTCCCATATATCATAGTCATAATCACCATGAAAGTCATCTCCTCTGCTCAAAGGGATAATATCCTTTCTCTGTCTACTGCTGGCCTCTCCACTCATAAAATAGCCTCTATAACTGGTGTATGCAAGTCTACTGTAGCTAAGCTCATCAAAGAATGTCACCTAGAGAAGCAAAACTTCAGTGGAGGTTGTCCATCCAAACTCACCTCTACTGATAGGAGGGTCGTTATCCAACATATCACCACAGCAAAGGCTAATAATGCTGTCCAAGTCACTTATCATATCAATTCCATCATCACTACTCCAGTTTCTTCACAAACAGTAAGAAATATCCTCAAGGAAGCCAATCTTAGGGCTGTAACAAAGAAGAAAAGCCTCTTCTTTCCATCACTTACAGGAAAGAAGACTAGTGTTTGACCTAGGCCATCAATACTAGACTGTAGAGGACTGGAAGTGGGTCATATGGTCAGATGAGACTAAAATCAATAGAATTGGGTCAGATGGGAAGGTATATGTGTGGAAAAAGAAGGGGGGGCTCTTACAGACAGAGAGATTAATGAAACTCTCAATTTTGGAGGAGGTTCTCTAATGGTATGGGGCTGTGTGGGGTGGAATGGTGTGGGAATGCTTGCAGAGGTTGAGTGGAGGATGAATTCTGAGCAGGATGTGGACATTCTCAACCACCACTTGCTGCCTAGCATGACAGAATTAGAAATTAATGAAGAAGATATCATTTTTCAACAGGATAATGATCCCAAGCATACATCCAGGAGAGCCAGAGAATGGTTTGAAGAGCACAATGTTCATCTCCCCAACTGGCCAGCACAATCCCCTAATATTAATATCATTGAACATCTGTCAGGAGTACTCAAGAAGAGGCTTTTAGCCTATGACCACCCTCCTAAAGGGGTATGGGGGTTAGAGGAGAGAGTCACAATGGAGTGGGGAAATATTATGGCAGGGGACTGTCAGAAATTGATTGAAAGTATGCCTAGAAAGATAGAGGCAGTAATTAAAGCCAAGGGAGGTCACCCAAAATACCAGAATGTTCGATTATCTGTATAAAATATTTGGGTCAAAAAAACTGTCCGCATAAGTCATCATTTTGTAATGCTCATAAATCCACCATATTACCGTGAAGTCCCACGGGTAAGGGCTCAAAATCTTTCCCTGAATGAGTACTACAAAGTACCCCACTGGCATGTCCTGGATATACCTGTCCATTCATACACAATAATGTAAATAGTGAAAATAGTGCAAACATGCGGACAGTTTTTTGAGCCACTGTATATCCAATATAGTGACTTCCACTAAGTCTACTGAGCTCATGTACTCGCTGCACAAAGATATCTCCAAGAAGATACAACTCTTCCTATACAAGACCCTGCACAACACACACTGCATTGGCTCATTCTGGGAGAACATCCCCACCTATGAAATCAGGGCCACCTGCTTGTCATGCAGAGCAGAGATGGAATCTATTGAACATATACTCACCACATGCGACCACCTAGCCCCAAAAGCAATCTGGTCCCTCACACACCAACTCTGGCCAGAAAACTACATCGCATGGAACCCCCCCACTATTGGGACAATCCTTGGGTGCAGTGCCATTGAACTCCCACACACCCCAGACAGATTGAACCCAGATGACAATAAGATAGCGGCCCAGAAATGAGGGGCATCACACCTGTTACACATGTTGATCTCAGAATCCATGCACATGATATGGGCGCTGCACTGCGAGAGAGCAATAAAAGGAGTGGAACACTCTGATATCAACATCTGCACGAGATGGATACATGCCATCTCTCAATGGCTGAACATAGATAGGATGACTGCACATAAATATGACAGAAGACGGAAAGTAATCACAAAGGTAATCAACATGTGGTCTCATGTGATTAACACAGAGCCCCCGGACAACACAGATTGCATGATAACCCCAGAGGTTTTAGTGGGTATCAAACTGCCCAGGCCCCTGCAGAATGAGGGAGGACATCTGGAATCTTGAGATTCTGCCCCATTTGCTCCATCCGCACCCTTCATGCCATGTGTGCCAACATGACATAATCCATTTTTATAATATCTTTTGTAATATTTATAATATAATAATATAATAATGCAGCTACCAATTTGTACTTGGCTCAGCTGCCAGTGACCATACACACAATGCAGTTGCCATGGACAATCAGAACCAGCTTCTGCAGCTCTTGCAGTGTGCTGACCCATCTGGGCTGAAGATTTCACTGGCTGCTATTTTCTGCTTCATTAGTCTGGCAACTAGTCTCAAGAATGATATTCTTTTGGTGCAGCTTGGAGACCAGGATGTCAGCAAACCACCTGCTAATCTCTCACCAAGTCTTTCGTGTTTCCTCTCTGCTAGCTGTGATATATCTATGGATGATGTTCCTACCTTCTGGTTTGCATTAAAGCATGTCATTTGGAATGAAGACTGCTTTGGTGTCAATGATCACCTTCCAACATTTTCACAATATGGATGCAAGCATGGGATCAGTGCGTATATAATTTAAGATCAGTAATATTGTTGTACAATACTAATGTATTAACACCAGCCCCATACACCCTGTATCCACCTAGTCAAACCTGCACTACACCTAGCTGCTCAAACCTCAGAAAGTTAATGACAGCAAACCAGCGGCCAGCTGTGCTGTATACCCTCGCTCAAGGCCCCATTGCCACCTATTCAGTTGATTTGAAATGTGAAGGTGCGTGCTATAATCCATCCAAACTTTCTGCATTCCACTCATGCAAGCTAACCAGTTTGCAATACTAAATACCATCACTCCTTTTCAGTTGACCACAAGGTACCCCAAGCTAAATGCAAACGTACATACTATGGCAACGTTCCTAGCATTATTCACATTGGAGGCCACCAGTTTGTTGAGACAGCCGTTGTACAAATGTGGTGCTCACAATGTCTTCTCTCCTGGTAAGCCTTGTCTTGCACTCCCTTGCCTTATTGACAAAGCGGCAGGACGTCTATGTCCAATTGTGCATGCCTCTATAATGTTGCTCTCTCCAAAGGCGCTTCTCCTCCTCCTGACTTCCCTTTCAGATTTGAGGTAACTGGTGACCATGTATGGAGTGGCATCGTCCAATTGTCCCTCATTGAAGACTTGGGGTTGCATGCAGAGACTTTGGCTGTGTGCCATGGTGGTGACCACAAAGACTGCTTTACGAAAGCCATTCAAGCCTGAAACTTGCACATCCAAATGTATGACCAAGAGGAGCTATGCCACTATTGTTCAAAATGCACCATCCTATATGATGATGATGGTGATGGGGTTCCCACTACCAAGCTATCTGTTGTTGTCACAGACAGCATCACTGTTGGCCATCCTTGTTGCGGTGTTCATAACTGCCATGACCCATTGCTCAATAATCGTGATCGCTTTTGCCTCAATCACTTGCCACTCGTAAATACCTGCGCTATCATTGGATGCAACCGTGTGGTTGTCCCCTCAATGAAGACATGTGACATGCCCACCCACCAAGCAGTCGAGAAGGCTTATACTGAACGTGGCCAAGCTCACTTCCAGCTTCAAGAGCGACTTCAGCGCACTTTTGTCGCTACCCCACCAGATTCTATTCCTGAGGAGGAGTATTCTGAGGAGGAGTTTCAGTTTGTGTCCAAGGAGGCAACAACTTCACAACAGCCAATGGCAAGGCTTCGTGTGCAGTTTGGACACAAGTGCACTCACAATGAGCAGCTGATTGTTTCCCCTTGCAGAATGATCCTTGCACGAGAAATGTTCTTTGGTGTGGAAGGTGTAGCAAGTGTCATTGTGAGTCCATTTCTGTGACAAATGAATCATCCTAATTACTGCTATCAATGACAGGAAATGATCAAACATGTGTTCTGTGATGAGACCATCAAACCGAGTCATATATTCTACAATAACAACTGCACCCTCTCCTACATGGTCCGTGATGATCCTTACTTTCAGAATGTTGGCCTCTCAGTTGATGTGTTCCATTTCAAATGCAAGCACTCGGAAGAAGATCGATGGTGTCAGGAACACTGCAACCCCACATTTTTTGATGAGTTGAAGGGTGATGATAACACATGGTTGTTCAACTCGTCAATAGCTGAACAGACCAATGTGTGGTTTGGAGGTTACCATTCTATATGTCATGAGATGACCACTGATTGTTATGCTTTCTTTTTGGATGAGATGATTATTCAGAAGAACCATCTCTTGAAAGTAAAGCTAGCTAGTCAACAATGATCTCCTGGAAACTGGCCTCTGTAGCTTTTTCTTCATTCGTCTTTGCAAATATATACCACAATTTGCTTTCCTTCTTGCATGAGATCTGTCAATGCAGGACATTTGTGCTGCTGCATCTACAATGGGACCGTCATCACCTACGACAGGACCGTCATCATCTACTCACTGCTGTCTTCTTACTTGAGGGTCTTATATAAAGGATGTGTAAAATGCAGTGACAACACAACTACACTTTGATAAGACAATAGTTGCCAGCTCCTCAAGTTCATGGTCAACAGATTTTCTACTTCTCGGTTGATAACGTGGTGTTCATGGGTGGTCAAAGAGTAATTAGATTACCTATTTGTTTAAAAGAAACTATACTGACTGGATTTGTGGATTCTTAGTGAAGAAGTATCTGTTAGGTATGTCTCAACCTAGTAGGTCATGTCTCAACCTATGAAAGTCTGTTTCAACTTTGTCGTATTCTCCTGACTTGTGTCTCTCTTCTGATAAGAGAGAGGGTCTTAATACACGTAAAGCTTAGTTCTGATAACAGTAAACAGTTGTTATATAGTCAACCTCTGATAGGTAGTATATAACTCGAAAATAGATGTAGCTTAGTCTTACTTCAAGGCAACTCGTAGGCCTGCACTTTATCTATGTCTCACCAGCTCTCACTCTCGTTTAGTGTGATAGGTGTAAAGTGGGAAGTTATATTTCATGGGTGTAAAATGGGCTCCTTTTATACCTTTTGGGAGGCCAGATTACTAAGCATGATTCATCACATGGATTGGTAAGAATATTCTTACAAAGCAGTCCATTTGGTGTGGTGAGTCAGCTTGTTTTACTAAGTAGTTTACAAGTACAGTGTAGTTTTACAAAGCATGACAAATCAAAGGCATCAGTCATCACATGGATTGGTAAGAATGTAATTTCAAACCAGGCCTTTTGGTGAGCTGAGTCATCCTTGTTACTAAGTAGATTATAAATACAGTTGCAAGTCTTATGAAGCATGACGAATCATTGACAAAACATGATGAGTCAAGCTGAATCCTTGCAAATCAGGTTATTTCCCAGTCACATGACATGCTTACAAACATGTTCTGACAGCTAGTGAGAAACTCTGATGCTGAATAAGTCCTAGAAAAATAGAAACAGAGAGAATGTCCTAGAAAAAATAGAAACATAGAGAATGTCACATAACAGAAAAATAGAGATACAGTGGCTCAAATAAGTGTCCCAATGTTTGCACATTTTCATGTAATTGCATCATTGCAAGCCAGGGTATGGGAATATAATAGAGCTATAGGGACATGTATGAATACCCCATATCCAGGCCTGAATCTGAGATATCCAGCGTGGGAAAGTGATGTCATGGAGCGGAGATATGGCTATTCTAGTTTAGTGACTCATTGGGACACTTATTTGACCTTATATCAAAATCATGGAATTAGACCACCTACACATGATATGATCAATGACACACATCTTAGAATATCATATGGGATGTGAAAGTATAAAAACAATAAAAACAAAGCCAAATATCAACCTTTTTTGGTATTATTTATCACTGACTATACAAAATTAATTCAACACTCTTTCTACACAATTCAACCAATTGGTGATCACCATTCTTTGCTTTTTACCTCTACTATTTAGTATGCTATTTGCTTAAATAGTACTGACAAGCCTACAAATGCTGCTCAAGTGACAAAAAGACTGTATAATATCCAGAAGCAGCTTAGTACATCTCAGACACCATGTTGTGACTTGGGGGTAAGTGATATCAAGGCTAGAATTAGGCAAAAACATCCCTTTCTTATCTAGTACTACAGAAGAGGAGATTATAAGCCTTACTATTGCCATCCATTTGACCTCAGATGATTAATTCTAGTTCTATCTGCTTATAGTATAATGTTTATTCAGCTATTCATAGTACAGCACTAGTGATACATAGCAGTGTTTACTCTAACTTCAGGCTAGAATTAGGCAAAAACATTCCTTTCACATCTAGCACTATAGAAGTTAGAGTAAACACTGCTATGTATCACTAGTGCTGTACTATGAATAGCTGAATAAACATTATACTATAAGCAGATAGAACTAGAATTAATCATCTGAGGTCAAATGGATGGCAATAGTAAGGCTTATAATCTCCTCTTCTGTAGTACTAGATAAGAAAGGGATGTTTTTGCCTAATTCTAGCCTTGATATCACTTACCCCCAAGTCACAACATGGTGTCTGAGATGTACTAAGCTGCTTCTGGATATTATACAGTCTTTTTGTCACTTGAGCAGCATTTGTAGGCTTGTCAGTACTATTTAAGCAAATAGCATACTAAATAGTAGAGGTAAAAAGCAAAGAATGGTGATCACCAATTGGTTGAATTGTGTAGAAAGAGTGTTGAATTAATTTTGTATAGTCAGTGATAAATAATACCAAAAAAGGTTGATATTTGGCTTTGTTTTTATTGTTTTTATACTTTCACATCCCATATGATATTCTAAGATGTGTGTCATTGATCATATCATGTGTAGGTGGTCTAATTCCATGATTTTGATATAAGGTCAAATAAGTGTCCCAATGAGTCACTAAACTAGAATAGCCATATCTCCGCTCCATGACATCACTTTCCCACGCTGGATATCTCAGATTCAGGCCTGGATATGGGGTATTCATACATGTCCCTATAGCTCTATTATATTCCCATACCCTGGCTTGCAATGATGCAATTACATGAAAATGTGCAAACATTGGGACACTTATTTGAGCCACTGTACATCAAAAAATGAGTCTGAGACAAAAGAGAGAAGAGGTCAAGATAATGAATCAAGGAGAAATGGTAGAGTCTCTTGGTAATAGGGTACAGTATAGTTCATTATACCTTCCTTATCATTCCTTATATACACATGTCATGGTATGAGTTGCATATCATGCATGACACCACACAAGCTTCTATTATCTAGTGGAGATTCCCAGACTGTAAGTGCCAACATAGACTCAGGCAAGCTCACAGTTGATGGCATCGAGCTAGTCACTGGCGACCTGACAGTACAATGTTACCTTGAGTTGCCACCCACTGCTGAAGGCCAGTATGCAACCCATACTGATAATGGCATCGTAGTCAGGTTGGATATCCAAGTCATGTCCTCCAAGCTTTTTGAGAAAAAGTTGCGCGGGAACGTCAAATGCAGCTTCTACGTGAACTCAAAGACGAAGATAAGCTCACAAGGGAGCGAGAGGTGAAGAAACAAACTCAGAACCATGAGCCTTTCAGCTGCTCAACCAAATCACAATGCAGATGTAGGTATATTGCAGGAGTACCAAGTAGAACATGTTAGGTGGTTACAAACCGAAAATGAATCATGAATGATAAGAGTTGGTATAGCTAGCCACGCAGGTGTGCAAGGTGCTTTGTCACAGCTTTGACTTCCCCCCCTGGTGCAGGGTTCACCTTCATAAACCTCAAGTACAGACCGTCATTGGTCTTTCCTGCTTCAATGAAATCTGAAAAAGATGAGGGAGAAGCAGCTTTCCAGTGCTTGAGGTGATCACTGAAAGTTGATGTGTAGAAGCACACATCAGGACCATACACATCTGCGAACTTCATCTTTAGGCTTCTCCCATCATCAACTGCTGCAGCTTTGAAGACATCGGCAACTTCACATGTATAGAAGCTTCTTGGCCAGGTGTGTGAGTCGACGTCAATGGGGTCGCCAGCTGTCAGACCAGTAGGCGATGCTGTGATAGCATCATTAGATTCATCTGAAGCGAGTTTGACGGTGCCCAGTGAATTTCATTCTGTGATGACAGGAAGACAGAATAAGCAACCAGTTGTAAGAAGGCTATTGTTGGAATCATCTGAAGTAAGCTCAATGGTGCTCAGTGAGTGTTCCACCATAATGGTAGGAGGGTGTGATGATCCAGCAGTATTAGTACATATACAACGGGTAGGGCCATGCTGGTCCTGACGGCGGGCAGCAGTCTTGTGTTTGCCAGGAGCAACGACTTCATCGTCTGAACTGCTAGAGACCTCGATTACTGAACCTAGTCTCTTTGAAGACGTCAGCTTCAGTAGATCATGGTTGTTGGCATTGTGAACAGCTGCATGCTCGGCTTGGAGATTGGTTTGGATGTTTGGGATGCCAGCTTCACTGGAATTACAGTCACGAAATATGGTATCAAAGTCAGGCATGACAGAGACACCGATGTTGCGCACAAAGATATGGTGCATGTTAAGAGTGATGACATGACCCTGGATGATATTGATCCATCTGCTCCTTGCTGTGTTATAGTACTGCAGCATGGAGGAGCCATCCTCACCAGCAGTCAAGCCTAGAGCGGAAAGGATGGAGGCGGTCATCCAGAGCTGGGGATAGGTAAATCCATTCTGGACCTCAAACATCTCGGCCTCATTGCCATCCTATAAAATAACCATCATGAGGAGCACTCTATGACTATGGCTTTGAGTACCTACCTTGGACCAGCCATAGGCATGAATGGTGTTGGCTGCACACCACGCAAGGTCACGCTGTTCAGCATCTTGGGTTTTCTGCTGCTGGAGGATCAGCTCTTGTTCAGCGTATCATTGTGTAAAGACTGGTGGAAGTCGTGATGGATGGCAAGAATGTGCGAGCATATCAACATCTTCGACAGCATGGGCTTTACCCTTCTTTGTGTGTGTGACAGGAAGTTTGGATGGCCCAGCAGATGATTCTCGAGTGGTTGCAGGAGTCATAGATGTCGGTGGAAGGGTGGTATAAGGTGTTTCATGGGGTAGGATTGGGGTAGGAGCGCGTGTCTCTAGGTCTGGGGTGGGTTGAATTGAATCCGGGGTGTCCAATGGAGTCATTGAATTACGGTGGTGAGGATTTGGTGGGACCAATAACACAGGATCAATGGCAGCAAAACGTTGACATTCAGCTCGAGATAGCTTATGCTTCTTAAGGTGGCACCCGCCAAAAGTGAGACAATGCTTGCGGCAGCATTGATGCTTGCAACCAACAGTGACACAGCATGACTTGCAGCTGAGAACAGCACAATAGTGAGTATCAGAGCTGGCATCAGGAATGGCGATAGGTGACAATGAGCCAGAATGCAAATCGGTGATAGGTCGGGGGGCGATTGGTTCGGCGAAGACTTTGGAGACCCCCACCAAAAGAACTCAGGTTTTCCTGCAGGTGTCTCCTTAGAGCACTGACATGATCAACATTCAATAGGTAGATTCATACTGATGAAATGAAAAAACCTTACCATAGCATACCATCGCCCATGGTTGTCATTCTTGCTTGAACTAACCATGCGCCATGCCAGCTCATCACCACATTCACCACAGATTGACACCCATTCAGGCTTCATAAATGGTGTAGTTGGTGGGACATCAGACATTGTGGCTGTTTATGCACGAGAGAGCATAGTCAATAAGTCATATAGAACTGCTCAGGGACTACATGAGATGCACTGCAACTGTGAAGCAAGGAGAGACACATACATGAAGCTCTATTACAGAGAGTACATACAAAAGAGTAGAGTTTGCTGGATTTGCTGTTGTGATGAATCATAGGTAAATGCGTCACACACCCAAGATCCTATAAGATTAAGCTTTGCATTGAACTTGTGGTATTAAAGAAAAGAGAAATGGCATGCACTAGTTCAATGAACATACTAATTGTTGTCTAGTTGGTGGCGGGCAATGATATGTGCCTTCAGGTGGTAGTAAGGGAGTGGGCGGGACATTTGTTGCACTTGACAGTGATGGTTGAAGACAAGAGTCACATGCAGCCATGATGTGCTTATCTATTGATATGATTGGAATACTGACTCATTGAGGTAACAGCATATTATATAATATATTGAGACAAATATTATTATTAAAAATAGAGGTATTGTTGTGTATTGTTTGGTACCTAGTGGGGTGAAGGGACCCCTTGGGGTGAAATTCTGAGGTCCCAGACTTTCTGGAATGAGGCACCCAGGTAGTACACAGAGTCCCATACTGCCCACCATGGGTGTGCATAAGTGCATTTTTCCTCAGATGATACCCAGGTATCGATATAAGTGTTTATGTAAGGCTAGACAGTGTCAGTTGTTGCATAATAAACTCACTTTTCCAAAAAAAAAAAAAAAAACCAGAAACCCATTTTTAGCACAGAATACATTGATTGAGGACCAATGCAATCAATTTGCATGAGCAGATTGTCCAAAAAATGTCATTTAAGGATTTTTGAGGGTCAAAATTTGGTGGACCCATAAATAAATTACTAAAATCCCAAAAAAATATGCCAATCACTTCCTTTCAATGTCCAGTGCATGATTCCTTTGGAATATTAAAAAAATGTTGAGGTAATTGCCTCTGGAATGTCCCTGAATTTCTCTTAGTTGGACTGCAAATAGGTGAAATTATACTCGATGGAGCCTACCAGAATTATTTTTGTCATTGACCTGTCATTTTGGTGATATATGGCCCTACAAAAGGCACCTCAGACCCCCCAAAGGGGTATACAAATGCCTTTCAAACTGCCCAAAAATGTTGTGGGAAAAATTTTGGACCACTGTTTTTAGACATATTTTCACTGCCTGAGTTTGGATCTGGCCTTGGTTTGGCCTGAAAAAATCACCTGCAAGCCCTACAAAATTGGCGGACTTTGCTTGTCCACAACTGTACAAACAAACACTTCGCACATTGCTGAGATATTTGAGCTCACTGTGGATAACAGCAAGCCTGAGTATTACATTATTTTAACACATTTGCATAGTTTGTTTGCTGTACTACTGCATATGATATGTAAGAGCCTGAACAGCACAGTTTATTTTGCAGTTTGTTTCTGTATGTGGCATGTGAATGTGTGACTTGTGGTGACAATCAGTGACACATTTGTGACACGTCCATGAGATTGGCTTGTGGTGGCACTGGGCACTGGGCAGTGCTGTCATCACAATCAACTGTGACTAACAACAAGGTTCAATTCACAACCTTTGTGCTTTGCTACTCCAAACTGTAACCCACAGCTGTTTGCTGCCCTACCTGGTGCTGGCCCTGTTGCAGCCCCACATCCAACATGAATGCATGACCTCTGGCAACTTCTCAGTACTTGCCCCTGCGACAAGTAGCATCCTCCATACCTGCTTGCCATAACCTTCTGCAGCCTCCCAACAGTCTCAGCACTATTTTCTACTGCCCTTCTCTCTCTCTCACTATGGCCCACCACCATGTGCCATTCCCAAGGCTCTTGCTAACATTTTTTACACACTGTTCATTATTGGCCATCAGATATTATCTATTTTGTTCACCATAATAAATAGATGTTGAATGACTTCAGACCATGAGAAAGTATAATTTTTTTAATTGAAATAGTAGAAAACTTGAGCTCACTGTTGCCTACAGTGAGCATGAAGGTTTTGACACTGTATGACATGAGGTTGTGCAGTGTATCCAATTTGGTTCATAACACTGGATGGTGGCTTGTCACATTTGTTTGTACATGTCATGATAAATGAAATAAACTGCAAAACAAACTGGAAATAAATGGCAGCTGTCTAGGCCCTAATGACATTTAATTGATTGTTTGAGACATCAGTAAACTGATTTGTTCTATACTAAGCTGGACAGTGCCACAAGCTTTGGTTCACCTCTATGTACCTTTGATACACCAGAACCTACCAATATCACACCAGTGATAGCTTTCTGATTTTGTTAAATTCCAATACAAGTCAAGTGTCAGATATTTGAATTCATTGAAATCATTAAATTGCTACAACTGTGCTAAACATGAACTAATCTAATAAGCCAAAATTAAAGAATGTTGAGATAAGAGAAGGTGCAAGAAGGCATCATGAGTATGTGAGAAGGTGTTGCAAGGGATTTGGATGTTATGAGAGGGGTGCTGTGGGGAGCATTTCTATGCTAGGCTTGTGTTCCTCGCTTTTTGATATACTCATACATCAATCCAACATCCATCCAATTCATCCATTGTTCATCTGATCCTCATCTGACCCATCTGATACACATCTGCTTTTTGAATGACATGCAGATACCTTTGGATCTCTTCCTATAGCTCATGCATCTGCTGCATCCATCCTGTCCACATCCATTTGACCTCATTGGTACATAGTTACACTCATTTTCCTGTTACTGACTGAACATAGACATATCCTCTCACACTCCACTGTTTTTCAGATTTCTTATGGCACAGTCTAGACTTGCTATCTGTATAGGAAAATACTCTACCCTATAACCATAGAGATTTTCGAAAAAATTATCACATTACCTTCTCCCACTTCTCCTCACCTTACCAGAATATCGCTGTGACTTATACCCACTATCAATCTAACATTTTATGACTATCCTTTGACTTTGAATCACATCCTATGTGCATCCGCAGGCCCAGTCCACCATCTGACATATCTAATGCATCTGACGAATCTGTACGTTCATTCACTTCATCCGCTTTTCATCCGCTTTTGTGGGTCCTTCATCCTATCAGGTCGTTCTAGACAGAGACTACTTCCCAGTAGCAATCCCCTTTAGGGTCGAACATGCTTGTTACTCAAGTGAGGCAGCAGGTAGCAAAGACCCAACTTTGGAGTAGATTAAAGTTTCTTATTGAGGTACTTTGCTAATGGTTGAGTTGGAGACTCAAAGTGGTCTACAGAGTTGAGTTGAGTAAATTATAATCAAATGAAAAGAAAAAGCAAAAGACTTACAAGGTCAGTGTACAGATAATAGCTGCAGCAGGTGCAGTAAAAGTTAGAGTTGAAGTTGAAGTTGTAAGTTGTGTACATGAAAATGAGACATCATGTGAGTGTCATGTGATGTGTTGGGGGGTGGTTGAGCTGGGGTAGCTTTCTGCATGCCTCAAGGCCTTGCAGAGGCTCTCTCAAAAGGATCCAAACACCATGGACGATATCCAACGACCTGTTACCTGCCTAAAAGGCAAGAACAGTGGCCTGCAAGGTGGTAATACTGCCAGTACTAGTACTGGCAAGGAACTTTGTATCCAATGGAACACTGATCCCAAGTGCACTGACAGGGTTATTGAGTACCTCTGTACTCACCCTGCTGACTCCCACCTCTTGTTATTCAATGATGGAAAACCCCACCCTGATGGTGATTGTCTCCCGGGTAAAGACAAGCTTTCAGTTTGCAGTGCAATCACAAAGTATGTCTTCAAGTGCAATACAGAATATGCACCCATATATACAAATGTGCTGGAGAGATTTCATGACTTAACAAATAGTCACATCATGGGGTAAGAGATCTCCTATTCATCTTTATATGTGCTGATCATATTCCCTTTGAAGTCTCAAAAAGAAGTATCATGATTGATACAATAAATTACATGTGACAGGTGCTGGTGTCATGTCACTTGATGATAATGCTGCTATAAACTTGCAAGGTGCATATTTTAAAGGAAATACATATTTAACAATAAAATTCAAAGTGCAAATTATGGACAATTTTCCATGGTATGATGACATTGCTTCCATTGGAGGGACAAACCTAGTTCTCGCTGCCAAGGGCAAATCTATACCCTTGCCAAAGACACTCAATCACTCAACCGGCAAAGTCTCCAATTGGCAAACAGGATTCAATGATGTCACCTGGGGTTCTTCTATGTACTCATATGCAAAGTCAATAGTGAAAAGCTTCCAAGACGAGAAGTTCCAAACTGTCATCACTTCTGCCAAGGAATTTTCCAAGAAGAGCCATTGTTCTGGTGATGATAAAGTTGCCAATGATGCTGTGGTCAAGGATGAAGATCAGGATGAGCGTTGTCTTCTTAGATAGCAGATCTATGGAAAAACCCTTCAAAAAGAATTTATCCAACAAACCAATACTATCTCCATGGTCAGCGATTCAGACAAATACCAATGGCTGATAATGTGGTTGTTCATGGGGTGGTAGGCAATTGGTTACCGAAGTTGCTATAGATGATAGAGGGAAAGATTGGTCAGCTGAGGACACAAACAAACAAGAAACAACAACAATAACTCTCTGAAATACTACTGAAAACTATTACATAACACCTAAGACAACTGGTCTTGTCTCTGCTAAAAACTACTGAAAATACTCTGTGCTAAGCTAACAACATTATACCCTCAAAGTGCCACTCAGGCTGGTCAATGGATAGGACTGCTCAGTGTCCAGAGGACTTTCTAATACTATGACTCCTGCTGCAAGGAACTCTCTGCGAGTATTAAACAGTTTTGACAGGAATGGGCTAATTTGGCTCTCAGTACCAAACCCCTATCACTAGCTAAAGTCTTTTGACAAATGATACCCTAACTCACTACTACATGCAGGTGTGTCTGGTCAAGTATATGTCTTAGCAAGCTATAGATCCCCCCACTAAGCTACTCTGAGTCTTAGATGGCAGAAAGAGATCAACACAGAAAATTTCATGATAGGTTTGACCTATATGCAAAGAATAAAAGAAAGAGCCAAAGAATGAATTTCAAGGTCACCTCAGATGATGATGATGATGAAGGAAATGGTGTCACTCAAGCTCACTGTCTCACACAGCTATCTCAGACCTTCTCACAGTTCTCACTGTTGTCCAGCTTAAGATACACTTCACACCACACACTCAAACTTTGAACTAAATCTTCAAGGGAAATCTTATTATTGTTTCAGGCAAAACTGGGGTCCTTATATACACAAAATCAGTGGCTGTGCTATGGCTAGTTCTAGGAGTCATTATGAGTCACTGTGAGTCACTGTTTGTGGCTACATGCTAAAATTTAGGTAAATGAGTCAATTTGAGTCATGCTGAGTCAAAAGGAGTCAGAATGAGTCATAGCAAGTCATGGTGAGTCATGGTGAGTTATGGTGAGTCACAGTGTTTCTGACTCTTAGTGACTAGGCTCAAAGGGCTTATATAAGCTAGATATATTCATGATTTGTTGGGCTCATTGAAAAAAAATACAACCTGTGGGAAAAAAGTGTATTTTTAGTTTTATGCTAGTTTTTTCAGGGTAACTTAAGTCAAAATATTTTTATAATATTCCTAGCTTAGCAGGGGTATTATAGGTAAAAAGATTAAGTCATTTTGTGAAAAATTGAGACAGGAATAATTTTTTTTAAATATTACTTCTGAGAAAACAGTCAACTTTCGAATAAGTAAGGTACAGTAATCATCAAGTAAAACTCATAGTATATCACTGGTAAGGTAAGTAGCTATTAGGAAGGTGTTTATCAGTTATGCACCGAACTAGTTTGGTGCAGGTCAGCGTGTTCAGCTTGTGGATATATTGAAGTCTGAGTCTGGGTCTGAAGATCATGATGACTCTGATGTGGAGGTAGAATGATGCCTGAGGATGGTGAGTGTTTAATCATCATTTTTATCTGATGTCATCACTGATGGTCAATGAATCTGCTTTATTTGTTTTACTACAAGCAGAGCCTCCATGCTACCCTAATGCCTATGCCACCATCTTACAGTATCATGTACTACATCTGACTCATCCAGTTTTTCAAGGTGGTCACCATGGTGACCAGTGTCCAAGTTGTCCTGCTTCCCTCACCATCGTACTATGGCTGTCACTGCTACTACTAGCTGTTGTAGTAGTGCCAAGTAATATTCATTTTTGTCATCTTCTGCCAGTGGTTTGGGTGCCAGTGCTGTGTTCACACTTAGTACTGACCTGACTCAACTCTGGCAGTTCTTATGATCACGCTTATTTCCTTGCTTGACTGTCTTAATTCACATTTTGTCTTAGTCACCACTTGAATTGATGCTTTCCCTGACTGCTTCGTCTTAATCACAATGTAAATATACATCTGACTTGAACATTTTTGTGAGTGCTTGAACTATTCACTTACTATCAACTGTATGGAACTTGGGAACTGTTGTGAATTCCTCATGCAAATCATTTCTCATTCCTTAATTTCCCTTCAGCTACTTCTAATACCTGATCCAGTCATGTGACCCCTTCACATTTCACACCTTCACCTCTTCACAATATCATGACCTAGACCTCCCTTTCACTCTCTACACATGATATCATTGCTTATATATCATCATCCATGCCATGTCATCCGCAGTCATCGTACAATTCTTTCTCATTGGTTGATTTGTTTCAGACTCAGATATCTCCTCTTCAATGTTATGTATATAGTCTAGTCAGTAGTCAGTAGTACTCCTTAGACTTAACCTCTTTGTTACTACCTTGTGTAGACTGAGACATTCCCTCTCAATTCTATCTCCTTTTATCCTTGATGAGTCCTAGTGGTTGTGGTTTAGTCTTTGCTCATTGAGTGAATGCTAGTCATAACATTAGGTAAAGTCTTCTTACCACTCTGACTCAAGACTCTGCTCCAACACCTTGTTATTGCAGACTCTATCCTTGTTATTCTGCTTGAGCCTCGCTCACAGATTACATTTCATAACCATCATTCCCAGATGTGTTACATACAACCTTTTACCTATACCTTTAGTAGAAGTGAACTAGGCCCTTGCCTTACTGTGAGCCGCCAGTTCATAAGAGATAGTGACATCTAGGTCCTATTCTCATACATCTACAGTGTTGGCCCCAAAACTGCCAGCTGTACACTACATATCTTCTTTCTGTTGAACTAGAGAATGGCACTCGCAACCCTTACTGGTCTACATATATTACCTAGTTCATGCATCATTCATAAACTCCTCTTGAGTTCCACTTTAGGGTGACAAACCACTACATGCACTGTATTCACACCTTTAGTCACCATTTCACCTCCATATTGATCTTGCTTAGTCATGAGCAGAGCTTATGACCAACACAACAACTCTACCTGCTGAGAAAACTTCTGCACACATGTCACATGCTACATTGACAGAGAGCAGATTTACCATGCAGACGCTGAGGCCTATCATATATCCAGGCTTCCAATTCCTTGCCGCTGTGAGCTCCTCCAAAGCTGCAGATATACTGAGCCACACACCATCTGTAGTGCCAGGCATCTCAGGCCCAGAACTCAGGTCGAGTATTACCCACAAAGACATATCCAACACAATCCACAACTCAGTAGGAGCAGAGCACAATTGGGCGAACAATTTCATCAAGGCAATTTGGGATCATTTGACAGAGATGGAAGAAGAAATCAAGGACCTCAAAGATGAGAACTTGGAACTCAGAACACAAGTCTTGGCTTTGATGACCTCATCCACCTCCTAAATGGGACATGGTACTGGAACTTCGTCCTCTGGCCCAAAACTAGTAAAACTGATGGAGTTCGCTGGAGATAAAGACTCCATTGATATTGACACCTTCATTCTCCAATGCGACCTATACCTATCCTCATACTCCAACCTATCTGTACCCCAACAAAACACTGTGATCCTCTCTTTTCTCAAGGGATCTGCTTCCAAATGGGCTGAGGCAGCCATAACCAAAAATGCCCAAGGACAATACACTTCTGCACAAACCCTCAAAGACAAAATGATGACAATGCAGGGAGTTATCAACAAGGAAGAAAAGATTGCAAGAGAACTAGAAGCCTTGAAACAAGGATTGCAGACGGTGGCAAAATATGTCTTGACCTTCAGACAAAAGGCAGCTCATTGCAAAAGCTTTGAAAATTATGAACTCTGCCACAAATTCTGAAGTGGACTCCAACAAAGAGTCAAAGACCAACTAGCTCATGTTGCACCACATGAAAAGAGCACCTTGGAGAAGATGACAAAGCAAGCACTTCAAATTGGACAGAATCTCAAAGAATTAGACACTGAGAAAAGAAGCCAGTGGCAACCCAGATGATCATTCCTGGCACCAGCTGCACCAAAGACAATAACCCAAGGAGGAGACATGATGGACATAGACACCCAGAGAACACAAGGTAGACCCCAGCCTTCGGATAAAAGTGGAAAGGAAGGACATATGGCTCATGATTGCTGAAACCCAAAGAAGGCTGGAATGCCAGTAGCAACAGTGAAGGCAGTCAAATAGGAAGAACCAGCAAAGCCCTCACTTGGTTTTTTCAGAGAGAAGATCAGACAGATCATAGATGAGGCACTATCCAAGAAGAAGGATTTTTAGAAGGGTTGAAGTTAGCTGTGAACTTAGACCACAAGAACCATTTCTCCATTCTTGATGACTTGGCTGTTAGATTTTCTGAAGTGTACAAAGTTTGTTCTGGAAATAAACAAGATCATTTCTATTGGCCGGTTATGTTGGAAGGAAAAAGCAGAAAAGCAGAAGTAACAGCACTAGTGGACTCAGGCACATCAAACCTCTTCATCAGTGAAAGGTTTGTAGAACAGAACCAAAGTAAAAAACAAGGACGTTATTACAAGCACTGCCTGTCTGGAACATAGATGAAACCAACAACTCTGCCAGATCAATCAAAAACTATGTAGATCTTAAATTGATGATTGGAGATCATGAGTAATCATTGGAATAGATTGGCTCAGATTTCATAACCCAAGCATCAACTGGAACACTGGAAGGGCTACACTAAACCTGTGTCCGGTGAAGTGTCATAAAAGGCACAAAAGAAGAGACAGGTTGAGGTAAGTTATCCCTGATCTATTACCTATGGAAGAAGACAATTCAGAATTCATCAATCTAAACTCAGTCACTGTAGAAGAAATTGAAGATGAAGATTCTCCTCAGAATGTGTGGATACACTACAAAGCATCAGTAGCAATGGATTGATGATCACAGATGAAACTAAAAAAGGAAAAGGAAATAGTCAAAGAAATGGTCCCAGAATGGTTACACAACTATCTCAAGGTTTTCTCTGAAGAAGAATCAGAGTGATTCCCAGAGTCAAAGAAATGGGATCATAAGATAGACTTCAAGGACCCAAATGATCTACCTCTGAATGCCAAAGCATATCTACTTTCCCCTAAAGAACATAATACCTACAAAAAGTGGTTGAAGAAAGAGTATGAATTAGGACGTCTTAGAGACTCAGAATCTCCAGTAGCAGCACCATTCTTTTTTATGGCAAAAAAGGACAGAAAAATGAGACCTGTCATGGACTATCAGAAGTTGAATGACAAAATGCATACCCTCTCCCATGATCTCAAGACCTAATAGATTGTCTCACTGGTGCAAGCCTCTTTTCAAAAATGGATGTTCGATGGGGATACAATAATATTAGAATGAGAGAAGGAGACTAATGGAAGGCTGCCTTCAAAACCCCTTTCGGACATTCATGAACCAGTCATAATGTATTTGGCTTAATGACTCTCCCACCACTTTTCAAACAATGATGGACCAGATATTCCAAGACCTGAAAGAAGGCAAAGTCATCATAGTCTATATTGACAATATACTGGTATTCATGAACAAAGACATTGAGAAGTATCAGAAGGTTGTTTGAGAAGTACTCCAACAACTACAGGACAATGATCTATATCTAAAACCAGAAAAATGCTTGTTCAAGAAGGAAGAAGTAGAATTCCTTGGATTAGTAGTAAAGAATGGACATGTATTGATGGACCCAGTCAAGATCAAAGGAGTACAAGATTGGCCCTACTCCTACTTGTGTCAAGGACATTCAATGATTCATGGGATTCACAAATTTCTATCGACACTTTATTCTTGGATTTGTGGACATTGCCAAACCCATGAATGAACTTGTTAGAAAGGATGTACCATGGAAATGGATGGACAGACAGGAACAAGCTTTTCAAACTCTCAAGAACAAGTTCACTTCAGCTCCTATCCTTGTCATACCTGATGTACAAAAGAAACAAAAATAGAAACTGACACATCAGATTATGCCACTGGTGGCATTCTTTCTCAACTCAAAGATGATGTACTTTGGCATCCAGAAGCTTTCTATAGCAAATCCATGCAAGACACAGAGCACAATTATGATAATTCATGATAAGAACTCTTGGCCATTATTCAAGCATTGGGAGAGTGGAGAAAATTATATACAAGGAGCCCCCCATCTGGTAGAGATCTGGACTGATCACAAAAACTTAGAATACTTCATGACTAGTTTAGAAGCTCACTTGTTGATAAGCTCAATGGTCCTTGTTCCTCACAGAATACCAATTCACCCTTCACCACAACCCAGAAAGGGTCAATGACACTGCCAACACTCTGTCCAGGAGGCCAGACCATAGAGGGGGGGTAGAAGAAAAATGATAAATGCTAATTTGATTGCATTCTTTTGAAATCCGAGTTTTCCAACTCAAAGCCACCAAAAGAGGACATATTATGATACAATGCATCAGAAATTGCCAAGATCTAGACCTAGAAGTTAGAAACACCATCAAAACTCTCAAAAGGAACCTGTACAGTTGCAAAAGGATTAGAAGAATGCAATACAGAAGATGGACTCATATTATTCAGAGGATTGGTCTATGTACCCAAGAACAAAGAAATTTGCTGCACAATTCTTGAACTTTTTCATGATTCATCCATAGCCAGACATCTTGGACGTGCTAAGACTTTAAAGCTAGTCTCAAGGAACTATTGGTGGCTGCAGATGCAGAAATGGATCAATTATTACATTAGATGGTTGTGAAAGATGCCAACAAAACCAAGGTGTACCTGGTGAAACCACACAGTCCCTTGAAACCAAATGAATACCCAAGGACCATGGCAAACCATTAGTTTGTGATCTTAATCTACCCATCTGTGAAAAAAGTGACAGTATTTTTATAGTTGTTGATTGATTCACAAAACAAGCACATCTTATTCCTATTACCAAAGACATTGACTCCAAGGAATTGTGGACCTATTTCTCAATCATGTATGGAAGTTGCATGGAACACAAGGGAAGGTCATATCAGATTGAGGGAATACAATTCATAGCATGGTTCATGAAAGAAATGTTGATGTAGAGTAGGAACCAAATGGTCGACTTCTACTACCTATCATCAACAGACCAATGGACAAATGGAATGAATTAATGACAGGTAGAACAAATTCCTTCAAATCTTTACCTCATATAGATAAAGACGACTGGGTCCTCATGGCTTCCAATTGCAGAATTCATGCATAACAACTCCATCACATCTACTGGACATTCCACATCAAAATCCTCTACAGCTATAATCCCAAATTCATCATCTTCCCCAACTCATCCTCATTCAATACCATGAAGGCAACACTAGAAATAGCCAATGATCACATGAAACATTTCTACAATCATCATGTAACAGATGCACCAGAATACCAAGTTGGCAATAAGGTTTGGGTTAGATGCATGAAACATACTCCCCATCATTCCTCAAATCTGGTAAATCATCCCCCACTTGAATGCCCACCTCCTGAAATTGTTGACAAAAACCCAAGATGAAAGTTGAAGGAATCCTAGAAAACATACATGCACCAACAACAATTGCAATCTTAGTGAAGTGGAAAGGATATTCTCGAGAAGAATCAACATGGTAGTCAGAGAACGATGTTCAAAATACACCATTGATTGTTTGCTGAGTTTTACACACACCATCCCAATGCAGTTTAAAATCTGCCCAATTTCATCCCCAGTGAAAATCAACAAGAAACAGGCTGATTCATAATGATATACATTGAGGAAAACTAAGAGCTGTTGATTTTATCACCACATTTCAAGGTCTTTTGAAAAAAATGGTACTTTTTGAGACAGTGATGATAGAGGTCAAGAGGAACTTTCGGTCTATCAATAGGTTTTTGTCCAATGTATGTGTTGAAAATGATTTGATTTGGCCTCAAAATGGTACCAATACAGATATAATGACTATAGAAATGAAATTGTAGGTGGGGTATTGCTGTGAATTGATGATATTAGGTTATAGTATGGTATCTGCTGGTCCTCACCCTGCCTGCCATCCTGCCACTTGTACCTCCCTCCCATTTCCACCCTAGGGCTCTGGGGACCCACTCCTACTTGTCAACATCAATTACATTCTCTCCATTGATGGCCTGCTGTGTTTGAAGAAGAACCAATCTGTAAAAGACTATGATTAGCTGCTGGACTTGGATCTCAGATGATTGTACTCACTCATGCAGTTGCCTTTCTCTTGTACTCCTAGTAGTGCACCATGTTAATTGTGTGTCCTAAGAGAGAATGAACAGTACTTACCTCCTTGATGCTAGCAGATAGGTTGTCCCAGTAGAGTGCAAATGCACTTGCCAGCTCCCACTGGTGACCATTTGTTTGCCAGTCAAGGACACATATATTGCTAGAGATGAGGAGGGATCAGTGAGTTGCTAGTGGGCAGCTGGGATAACACACGTGGAGTGATCTTTGGCCCCACTTGCATTGGCTTCAAGCTTGGCTGCTGTTTCTTGATGAGCTTTGTGTTCACATTCATATTTGCAGTTGTCATGATAGTGTTCTCTGTTGCCACTAACTCCATCTTGATGGCAAGCAAAGCCACATCAGCCACTGATGGCAGCATCCTGGAAGGCCTGGGTGGCATTGCAATAATAGAACTTGCACCAGATGAGAAGGAGTAGGTGTGGAGGATGTCATGGTGTTGGTTTGAATACAAATCTGCTCTATTAGAATTTCAGTGTTAATTGAACATGTAATCACTCAAACAAATTACAATGGATTCTTGACCTGTCGCCAGTGCAAACAGTTATTATTATTATTTAAAATTGCCACAGTTAGACTATGCACCTCCACATTAAGAGTCTCTGTTTGCTTCTTGTTTTCTAGGGACAGGGACAGTAGAGCAGGATTGTTAGTCTCAGCAGGTGGTAAGGGATCTGAACCTCATTGTTAGCAATGCTCAATTAACACAGGATGCTGCCTCTAGTTGTAGGAGTGCTTCGCTGGTGGTTCTCTTAGTATTCTCAGTTTCTGTTTCTTCATTGGTGGTTCTTGAAGCAGAGGGTTGAT
>JABCPV010000317.1:0-40806 GCA_016584345.1 Suillus ampliporus
CCGTCAAGACTCACCATTACCATTAGTACCTCCAACGTTCGAAATGATCATCAACGCCACAACGCCACACACGTGTACCAGTCCAATTGTTGACAGCTGCATCTCTGAAAAAAAAACTGCAACGTTATGCAGGAATAACGTTTGGTGTTAGCCAAGAAAGAAGCACCTCGGAATTATTATTTAGTTATGGAGTCTGGACTGACAGCGCGAAGTATATTAGCCTTGGTTGGTTATTCCAGCCAAGCAAATCCACCATGCGCGTCCCCACATCCGTCACGGTGCTGTGCACGCTCGTTGCGTACGCTACCGCCCAGTGCATGGAATGCGCGTCATCCGTCACGTACCACAACGTGTATTACGCCCTCCAGGAGCAATGCACAGTACGCAGCGGGTACCATTGTTTGTGAGTCAGGGCCTCGGGTGATTCAGAGTGACACGAAGCTTACATGTGATATAGTTATAGAGGCAATAACACTGCAGGAGACTTCTGCGACTGTTATTACAATGTACGTGCAATGCTTTCTTCTGGACCACTTGTGTAACTTGTTGAGCTGGACGCAGACCACGGGGAACATTGAGACCAACGAATCGACTTACTTCTGCCCAAAGGCTCCTTGGATTTCAGTGCTACATGCTTGGGTTGCCACTGAAGGTAGACCAAGGAGCTAGTAGTAATAGACACAACTTTCATCCAGTTGTGCTTGATTGCTGTCCGAGACATTGCAATGAAGAACCAAAGATACTCCATGGGTTAATATCGTTATGAAAGATGGTCGATTTTTGATGCTGAATCAAGTTTCTGTAAAGTGTCAGGCGTTGCACCAGGTAAACAAGTATAGCGTAATACAGAGCACTTCGTCAACAGGGTCTAATTTAAACGAACCAGCAGCTCACCGCATAAAAGGCCTGTGTCGTTGCGCTCAATACCATCATCCATATGCCAGATGCTAAGGCGGTGCTCGACGCCCGAAATGCCTAGCGCTCAGCGCAAGGAGAACAAGATGGATATGTACATGTGCAGACAAGCGCACATCGGAAACGTTGATAGAGATTTTGATAACTTGTGCAGCCTTCTGTGGACAGGAATGAATTCAAGAAACCTTGGAGTGGCTGAGACATTGACATCGAGTGCTTGTTGCAATTGATATTTCGTTCGTGTACAGATTCAAAGGAACTCGTGACACTCCCAATCGGCTTGCCATGACGTGGAATGATGATTGTCCTGTCGCTTTGGGCACCGTTTGCGTCAGGTAGCAGAGAAGAGAACATGAAGGGTAGATCTACAAGTCAGCCCGGGTAGCACGGAGGCGAGTGTTTCCGATACACAACTATTCTAGCATCTTCTCCCCTCCTGACCGTTTTGGTATTTTGTGACCACTGTTTTCGTAGTAGTGGTCGTAACTAGAACGAGCTCGCCTCCTTCTGGCACGTCAGCTGCATTGATAGTAGTAGTGCTTAATGTTTCGTCGTCTTCTCGAGCACGCTCTAGCAAACGGAGTGATTGATGTGTTGTAGGAAGACGGGCTTCCATAATTTACATCGATGCTCTTCCTGACTTAATTGATGGTCCGTAAGGTGCACCTGGAGCAAGGCATGATTAAATTTTCCACCGACCGAGAAGGTGGACCGTACCTTTGATCCAGGACTTGAACTTCCCTCGTGCAGATCGAACGAATATTTTGTATGCGGCCAGTGTATTCTAACTCGCGACGGTCAGGTCTGAAATGCGCGGGAGAAAATGAACGCACTGCATCATTTCAGCGTTTTCGTCCCTCACTTTCACGGTGACAAATTGCCATGCGGTGGGGAAATGTCCCGCAAAGACAGGAGTGCGACCCTGAAGCTCATTCACGGACAGGTAGGTACCCGTTTTCATATTTCGGATGGTGTATCCTGCTCCGAGAGGTGCTATTGTCCCACTGATTTCCCACTGATTATGTTACTCAGTATGTGGAAGAAAAAGACACAATCACCTTTTGAGAATAATCATCACAAGGTGGATATCCTGCATGCGAGTGGTGTGAAGACCCGAAGTCAGAAGCCATTTGAGATGCACTCACCGGCAACAGATGTGTAATCATGTTCGAGCAAGTCCATTGCTGTACCGCTCTTGCGGTTTATGAATTGGTAGACTCCTGGCTGCATGGCTGCGGCACGATGGAAAGGGGATGAAGAGAATGGCGCAGCTACAACAAGTAGGGAAGTCTTTTAAGCATTCATGGAATTGCGGTGTGAACTACACCCTGACGGCGCGGCCTTAGACAACACCCATATGCAGTATGGTCGAAGGTTCGGCAGACATCATGCTTGTCACAGTCAAGAAAGGGAAACCTCGTTGAGTGTTTCGTAAAATGACATAAATCTGGATCCGACACGCCCCAGAGTTTTTTCGATATCGTACCAGTAGCAGATATTCAAGTCGTGCTGCATGGGACATGACATACTCTGAATCCTGATCATCGAGTGAAGGTTCCAGTCAAGGTTCGTCGGACATTTCAATAGCTTGGTCATTCACTACCTAATACGATAGACTTGTGTCAAGCTAGCAGTTCACCACAGCCGCCCAACGGTCTAGGAAGCTGGAACATATGACATGAAGACTTGTATGTGGTTGTACAGCATGCTTATTATGTACTACTCAAGATAACGGCCACCAATTTACGTTCTCACAGCGGACTAGTGTTGGCCACGTTGACCAATGCATTTTTCATGGCGCCGTAAACAGCAGCCATCTGAAGAGCAATCATCGTCGCTACCATCCGAGCAGCACAGTTTAAATCCGCACTGGTCCGCCACGAAAGACACTCCAGATACATGCGGCTACCGCACAAGCACAAACCGCAAGCACGAAAGGCACCCTTCAAGATCACGCAGCCAACATAAAAACGTGTCTCAGAGCGAAAGCATACGAACTCGGCTCACCTCCCATTGCATATCTTATTGTATCCGGCTTCTTCCTGGGCTGTGTTTCGACGCTTGGCGCGACATCCGTGTACAGGCGGTATTTCGGGCGTTTGAGGACAGTTGAGTGGGTTACGCCTGATGTATTTGAACGCAGGAGGTGGGTGAGGGGTGTCGTGACGAGGTGAGTCGTTTGAAAGTTATGCAGGCTTTATGCTGAGATGGTTGGCTAATTGGTAATGGGTGCCAGTGTAGGGGATGCAGATAACTTCAGGCTGTGTCATACCCCTGCCATTGGGTGGAGATGGCCATTGAAGTTCAGAAGAGTACCAACCCTAAGCAAAAGTATGCCCATACCCTGTGTCATTCATGCGCTATGTGCTCACTTGCATGGATCAATAAGAACTCAAAGACCAAACGATCCACGTTCGTATTGCAGGTGTTGATGCACCCGAGGTGCGTTGATTGTACAAGTAGGGCTCAAGGGAGTTCAGGATGAGTCTAGCCTGACTGAATCAACGAATCGTGCTTTCGTGTAGGGAGCACACTTTGGTCGCTCAGCACAGCCATACGCTGCAGAAGCTCTCGCATGGTTGAAAAATGCGATCGAGGGCAAGACAGTCTACTGCCAACTCGTTCGGCGTGACCGCAGAGTCGGCACGCTTTGCGGAGTTCGAGGTCGACAGAGGCTGACTGACATCCCGCTACCCCCTGCCCGCCGCCTCCTCCTGAGTCCTCCACACGCTGCGCACGGACCATGGATGTCAGCACCATATTTGCAGTCACTCAAGGGCACACCGAACTTGCCACCATGCCCTTTCTTGGCTTTAACCTCTTCATCCGGTGTGCAAGCCAGCTCAAGGACGACATTCTGCGGCCTCAGCCTCAGCCTTGGCCTCATACTGTCTCCATCTTTGCTGCCCCTGAAGTCCTGCCCCCTCCATCATCGTGTTTCTCGCCGAGCAGGCTGCCCTCTCAGAAGATGCTGTCGACGTACTATTGGGGATCGTCAAGGATCTTGTCCGGGTACTACCCACACTGGCACAGGCGATCACAGATGAGGTCTTCAGGCGCTATGGTCATAAGCAAGGTATCCGTACGTCTCATTCTTTATATGTGCACTTCATGCTAATAGATCAAACAACTAAGCGCACACTATCCTCCCATCAAGAAGTTTATTAATCCTGAATGTGATGCCTTGGCGAAACAACACACGTGCGGCGTGAATTCAGGTTCTGGACTATTTCTACGACCCTTGACAATGAGGTTCGTCATTGGTTCTGGACAGTAGTTTTATTTTCTAACGCAATGTACATGCAGCAAGAAGCTTAAGGATCGGGAACCAACGCTTATACTTACTCGCACTGTCCCTCTTGCTAAATTCCTAGTCGCATCGACGAGCGAGCAGTAGCAGCACCCTTGTTTGATGCTAGTATGTGTACGTCTCGTGGCATCTTCATTTCCAACGGCGCATGGAAGAACTTACGATTACAGCAGCATGTTCCATTCCGAATATCGTCAGCCCCACCGGCGGTGCGTGGAAACATCAGAGGGAACATATGCCAAGTTCCCAATCAACGGAATACTCATTGGATAAGGCTTGCTGCCGCTTTCTTCTTCTCGCAAAAACATGCACCAAGTGCTGCCGCTATTATTCCTATGATCGAATAGCAGCTGGCATCGGCTTTTCTGCGCATCCGGGACAGCAATTGAGAAAGACGGTCTCGCTGTGAGCAGGTGCGAGAGCTCGTCATCAATCCACTATTCACGAAGAAGGAAAAAATCGTACAGGCTTGCCCTGTGTGCACGGGACGTCGACTGGTGGCTCTTGCAATTGGATGTCCAACCCATCTTATCTGCGTAGCGCGCCGGGGACGAGGTTTTTGGCCCAACTGCGAGGGTGGGACGGACACTGGGTGTCGCGGTTAGTTGCTTGGCGTGGATCGGAGTGGCGGCGCAAGAATGAAGGTAAGCGACTGAGGAGAGTGCGTTGACGTTGTGCTGTGGTATGATGGTCACGTTGGCTGCGTGAGGTAGAGCACTGATAAGATATTCGTCAAAGGAATCATTAGATGATAGATGGAGATCACGCACGTCGTCAAAATATCCTGGGGTGGTCGACTCGGACGAGGAACTTCGATTTTGGAAGGTAGTGGTCGTGTAGCATCAGCCTAGGATATAAGTACTGAAAATCAGGTAAAGGGTCGAGAACCACATAATGTATGTCTATGAATCGCTTGTTGCTACTATTCTGTGATGAGGAGAGATGAGTAAGGCTGCTGAAAAAACCTGATGCAACATACCACCTGAAAGGCGCATTGTCAGTGTTATTGGGTATAAAATGTAACCAAGCTTACATGTTCTGACGGAAGGTCATCGAGACCAGTATCTTTGATGATACCAGAGACATCCCATGTGTATATATCGCTGTCGTAGCAGCCAGTGACGAGGGACTGTCCATTGGCAGAAAAGGCCGCACAATTCACGATGTTGTCATGGTGAGCGACTGTTCAGATAACGATATGGATATTCTGCGATGGCTTGCGCATTGTCATTTCGATGGGGAAGTGGTGTTTGCATACGCTTGTCATAATCGTGCATCGTTGAACAGTGATGAGCCTTCTGGAGTGCAAACTTGAACCAGGCTGGTCGAAACAAGCTGAACAGGTACTGAGTTCAGTAGCGCATTATGTACTACAATACAATGAAAGCAATGTGCCCATGTCCCATGAAATGTGCTACAGTGTCTACATAGGGCGATAAACAATGAATGAGAAAGGTAGCAGAACAAGTAGGAAATACAATACAATATGGAAGACAGGACAGCCGCGCTCCGTTACATGCAGCAAATGACAATGAGGCATGGAAACTGAAATGTTGCTCCCCTAATGTTGGTCGTCTGCATTCTGAATAGGCAAGCAACAAACCCAGAGCATAAAACGAGCACGCCATCCAGCCCGTCTTATGGTGATGTCAGGAGGTGAGTTTGTTCCACTCGCCACTGCAGTGCTAGTAGCTGCGGGAAGCATCGTAGATGCCGTTGCAGTGGCAGGCGGTTGCTGTAATGATGATGTCAGATTGCTCTGGGTTGCTCCGCTGTTTTGTTGCGTGGTATGAGGATTGGGAGGTCGAGAGGAGCTGGCAGCTTTCTTCCCTCTTGCGTGATAGTTCCTCTGTGTCGAGGTGTGTTAGTGACAAGGAACCTAGAAGGGGGAAAGAGCGCACAAGTGTGCCCGGTGCGAGGGGGACCTCGACTACTGGTGGCACATGCGACCTGTGTAGCATGCCAGAAACAAATTTATGAGGCCAACTGAGAGGGCTGGACCGGGATTGACGTGGTGCTGTGGTGGGATGGACACGTCGTCCATGGGATGGGGTACCGGGCGAGGTAGAGAACTGATAAGATATTAGTCAAAGGCACTGTTGAATTATGGATGGAGATCATGTACATCATCAAAAAATCCTGGGGGTAGCCGACGAGCGCCATCAATTTCCAGGGGTCGGTGCCGTGTAGCATCAGCCTAGGATATAGATGCTCAAAAACTCGAAAATTGTGAAGAAACATATAACACACATCTAGGCCTGACTTTTTGACAGTGTTCTGTGTGAATGAAGAAGGGTGAGTGAGCCTGTTGAAGAGATCGGATTGGCAGCATACCACCTGAAAGGATGAGCAAACTAGGGCTGGTCACCGTAACCGTATACGGTTACGGCCGTACAATTGTACGGTAGCCGTACGGGTACTGCCCGTATCGTCCCGTATGCCATACGGTGTACTCGATATCGTCGACGGTACGGTGCGGGTAACTATACGGTCATACGGTCAGTCAATACGGTCATACGGGAGATGAAAAACATCGAATTACTAGTACAGTAGCTAGTATGTAGTACAAACGAGTATCAGCTACTAGTATCATTCAATCAATTACCGTGATGGCATTACGAGCCAGGCGCAGCCGCTGTTTGACCAACATTAGTGTTCTAATCGTGTTGGGTTGGAGACTAGCACGTCGAAGGGAAATAGTATCACGACCGCCTGAAAAAATGCGCTCAACAGCGACGGCAGAGCCTACAGTATGCAAAATTAGTATACCTATACTAGACAATGGTTTTGAGCAGGTTAAACTCACCAGGAATAGCGAGGATATCACGAGCCAGACGCGAGAGGTTCGGAAATTGTGAGCGGCGGCCTGCCCACCATTGGATGGGGTCACAAGCATCAAAATCCTCAACAGGCAGCCTATAGTACTCCTCGAGCTCATCCCTTGAGTTCGTTGGGCGTTTTTTGTATCGAGCTGTGAAATTGACTTTCTGGGGTGATCCAGATAAGGTTTCCGAGTCTGCCGCTGCAGGTTGAGGAGCGACAAGGGAACTTGAAGCTTGCAACGAAAGGTAGTTGTTTTGATAATACTGACACAACTGATTCTTTGCATGTTCCAAGTGGCTTTGCAGCGTGTGGTCGTCGCCACAGTCAGCTGAAAGACCTTCAAACGAAATTCGGGGGTCAAGGACTATCCAGTGTCAAGGAATAAGTAGACAGAACACCGTAGATACAAGAGAATACTTACGAGAAGACCATATGTAAAATGGTGATTCGTCAAACTTCGTATAATAATCACTCAATTTCCGATGTGCTTTGATGAGCGAGTCTTTGAGGTGAGGTGGTGTGTTATTGGGCAACTCGCGCAGAGATTCTTGCAGCGACTCTTGCAATCCACGGAAAATGGCCTGGGTAGATGACAGCATTGAATGCTTCGTTGTTGACATTTGTGTCGTTGCCGCACGGAAAGCTTTCAGCCAATGGGAGACTAGTTTGATCGCCCTCCAATCCTCGGCTGACAACTCATACTGGCGAAGTTCCCGTGTTTTTGCAACAAAGTCGTCAATGACTTTGCAATAATCAAGTGCGCGACCTTTCGGGGAGTAAGTTGGAGTATTAATACGAGACTAAAACTGCGCACGGAAGCATTTGATGGGTTGAAGACCACCTGGTCTTAACATCGAGAATCAGCATGAGAGCTGTCTGTGGCAATGTGTTGACCTGCAACACCATTGACGTGTTGACCTCTCGGAGCCAAGCTTGGCGACGCTGAGGGCTTGAACGAACAGCGCAAACTATCTTCCGCAACTGGAAGATAAGTGTGTTAGTGTGTTGACTCCACCAGCAGTGATAAACTAGAACTTACCTTTTCAACGGCCGAATGAACTGCACGAAGCTCGGACTCCTCTTCATCTTCTGGCTGATCTTCTTGTGCAGCAACATCATTGTCATGCTCTCGACTAAGCGGAGCTGTTACACAGTCCTGGTAAGCATCATGATTGGTGGTTGTCTTGTTGGCCTTGATAGCACCGATGCCTTCCAATAACTTGAGCCGAAAGTGAGATATGCATTCAAAAATCTAAGAACATCATACCGATAAAGCTGCAAGATGTGTTGTGTGAGGTAAGCACCGTAATCGTCCCCATCGAGCATTAAAAGTGATGCCTTCCTTCGCACACAATGCTTGCAGTGCCTCGCACATCGTGTCGTTGTTTGATGCATTGTCGGCCATTATCGCAAGCACCCGACCCTTCAGCCCAAAGAGCTCCAGAGTTTCGAACACTGCTTGTGCCATATTTTCGCCGGAATGCTCACCAATGAGCTCACAAAAGTCGATGAGGAGTTCCTCTGCATGATGGTCAGTGCAACCCTACAATTTCTTTCAAGGCACTCACCGAGCCGCCAATTATTTGTGATGTAGTGCATCACGATAGCCAAGAATCCATAAAGATTGCTAGACGTCCAGCCATCAAGCGACAAGCTAACATTGCAGTTCAATTCCGCAATCATTTTTTTCACGTCTGCAACTGTGTCCTCGCCCATCTTCATTACTCGCCGCTTCATAGCTTGACGATGAGGGATGTGAAGTGATTGTCATAAGTGAGTATACTCGAGAAGACGACGAAACTCGAGCCTGTCAACTTCTTCAAACGGCTGGTCACATGCGACCATCCATTCAGCGAGAAGCTGCTCAAACATATTCTGATCCCAGTTGGCTTCCTGAATTGAAAACATTAGACTACGTAGATAAAATGTATAAATAGACCTACAGCGACTCGCTGATTCTGGTGGTTGAAAGCCTCAACAATATTGCTCGAGGCTTTTTCAAGCTGAAGCAGGTATTCAGCTGCCTGGGTGGGGTCAAGAATCTTTTTTCCCGATGCCATCGCAACCTCGTCTTCCGTGGGTGGTTCCGCACGATCCTTGAGATATAGATAGAGTCGATACATGACTGGAAAGTGTGTTTTGATGTGACCGATTAAACCTGCCATTCATCAATCAATCAAGTCAGAAGCCACCACGAAGTTAAATGTGATGCTTACCATTGAGACTACTTCGCATAGCCTTTGTAATAGTCAGAATTTTGCGCTGACCATGGTAACACTTGTAGTGTTTGTCACCCTTGGTTCCCTCGACGCCCTGAGCATTCTTCGCCACCTCTTCATAAAAGAGGTAGATCGGGTTTGTGGGTCCACGCGGCTGAAAATTACAGGCTTAGGATTGTTACAAATGATGATAATATTGAAAGGTTACCTTTGGATGCTTCAGCCGAACATCAACTTGAGGGACTTGACTTGATGATGGCAAGAGAATGTCGCCGTCATCTTCGGCATCCTCGACACGAACTCGCTTCGATAGTTGAAGTCCATTGGCAGCTGAAGCATTTCCCGCAGCCTTCCGCTTGGATTTTGTGTTGGCTTTCTTGCGAAGCTGACGTGCATTGGGATCAGAGTTGCCACCACGAGGTGGGACAGTCTTCATGGGCAAAACATCCGCAAGCTGCAGAACGTAGTCAGTAACAATACTGAGCAATCAAAAATGACTTACCTCGACATTCAAGATCTCGGTGGTATCGCTCTCTGACCCTGATGAGGAAGACTGAGAACTGGACTCAGAGCCAGTGAAATCATCATCATCGGCATCCGAGGCCTCCTCAACTGGAAGAGATGAGAAAAAATTGGGGTTGACAGCAGCATTTTGCTTTTTGGGGGCATGACGAGAACGGTGAGGGCGGCGAGTGGGATTGTCAATATCTTCACCTTCGGCTTGGATAAGTGCATTCATCCGCTCGGTGTTTTTGGGACGTTTGCCACGACCAAGAACCTCCTGAAAACCTGGGTCGACAGCAGCAGGTTCAGCATTCAGGGTGCTCGAGGAGGCCATTGATCGAAGTTGTATTTTCCAAAGGTGGGAGCAGGCAAGCACACGTAGGGGGAAGGGAGCAGAACTTGTGCATATTTCGATCAGCATAGTGGTCATTCCCCCCGGATCGGGCACGATAATCAACAGAGTATTCTGGACATAAAAAACATTAGAACTTGATATATTATAGATCAGTGTGAGAGAAACATACAGGTAGGTTGATGATCTGCATAGTAGTAGGTCGTTGTCGCCGTCGATATCAAAAGAAGGCATGTGGCTGCCACAAGTAACATGACTCAAACACATTGGGCATTACACTATACTAATATTGACAGAACCGTATGTACCGTATGACGGCTACATACGGCCGTACACATACGGTGATATACGGTACTCAAATGACCGTACCCCGTAACCGTCAAATGTGACCTGGAACCACCGACGGTATGGGTACGGTAACCATACTACGGTCCCGTATAATCCCGTTGTACGGCCTACGGTGACCAGCCCTAGAGCAAACCCGTTGTCAGTATGATTGATGGTAAAATGTATGCAAGCTTACATTGTCTGACAGAAGGTGATCGAGGCCAGCATCTTTGATGATCGCAAAGACATCCCATGTATATATGACATTGTCCTCGCCGGCAGTGACGAGGAATTGTCCATCCGCGGAAAAGGCTGCAGATATTACCCTGTGTTCATGGTGGAGGGGTGGTCCAATGGGCTGATTGGTTTGGAGGTCCCATAGTTGCGCTGTCTTGTCCCAGGATGCGCTTGTGAGGAAGCGCTCATTTGGAGACAGTGGGATGCCCCAGACAATATTATGGCGCCCATCAAGAACGGCAGTTTTGGTCCATGTGGCTGTGTCGAACTTCTTGATCAGGAGTGACCCGGCGATAAGGGTCTTTCCATCCGGGGTCCATGTCAACCAGTCAGCGTATTCCTCGAGTGTTCTGAGTAGTTCGCCTGTGTTGGCATCCCAGATTTTTCACCAAATTCCCGCCCGTCGCAATCATCGTGCCATCGGGTGAATAGCAAACTGCCTCCACCCAGTCGTCCCCTGCCTCGATTGGTCCGATGATTGTCTTTCCGCTCTCGACATCCCCCACTGTGAATGTCCCATCCGCGGATCCGCTCACCACTTGTTCTCCATCTGGACTCCAGCAGATAGACTGCACTGTGTTTGTGTGCCCCGTCCATTTTTTGATGACCTTGCCTGTGTCAATGTTCCACAATCTCACTGCCCTATCCCAACTCCCGCTTGCTACTTTCTTGCCGTCTGGCGACAGTGCCATGGCGAGCACTCCTCCACTTCCTTCGTCCTTCCAGGCATCCCCGAACTGCATTCCGCCCTCCAAATCCCAGACTCGAAGTGATTCATCCCATGAACAGGTCATGATCCGTCGTTTATCGGGCAGGCATATGGTGCCAGTGACGTACATGGTGTGTCCTCGCATCTTTTGATGAGGCCTTGTCGCTGATCTCTCTTTCTTGGTAGGAGCTCGTGAAGACATGATTTTTTCTCGGGGACTTCACCTAATGGACGCGGTACAACTTCAGCTTTTACCCTTCAAATGAATGCCATCACTTACTCAGAGAAACTCGATTTGTGCGCAGAGCGAACGCATGCGGAATGAAAGCTGAAACGGAGTGGGTGTTTCGTTCAATCCAGAGTTGAGTCAGGAGGGACCAAGTCCTGTACAGGTGCGTCTTCCTTGTATTCGCTACAGCTTGACCACCGGCTGTGCAAATCAAGCGCTCACGAACCGTGATCCAATAGTAACGTAATTTCTTCGTCGAGATCCACATCTCAGTATCGCATCAGGTGGTCCGAGTGTCGACTGCAAGGTTGATTCAAAGGCTTTCGAAACGTGTCGGCCAGTGTTGGCGACGCTCATATCAGCACTGATTGCATCCTCTCGTTTCTTACATTCGACGCTTTGTGGCCATGTTGCACGTCTTGCTCGGGCACAGTGCTTGATGCTGCTGGTGACATCGTGCAAGCACTGCGGTTCTTCGTCGAGTACACACCCAAGGCCCTTGGCTTAGGTCGATGTGTTCCGCACAAGACAGTCAGAAAATTTCGGCATTTCTTCTGTCTAGCTAGTATACGGTGACGGCTTGGGGAACGGTGTGGGATCCTCGTGGCTTGTACCATCCAATTCTCTTCGCGCGGAAGCCCTTGCCATGATACAATTTTAGACTTGCCAGTTGCATGTACTTGATTCCATTGCTCATCTCTGGTCGGTCAACAATTTAGTATCATGGAACGCTAATCTCTAAGTGCTGTAGTGTGATCCGACCTGTGAAAGACTACATGAATAAGATTCTATATATACGACAGACTCGCACTCTATGCAAGGCTCTTGGGGTCTTCCGAGTTGCCACTAGAGCTTTTGCTCTCGATAGCCTCTTTGAGATCCTTTTGAGCCACACTGACAACACTCTGCGCCTCCTTCATTTCCTGTGCCCAACCCATAGCTTTCAGCTTAAGCTCCATTCCTTCTTCAATCCTCTCCGCAACGATCTTCACACTGTTATTAACTGAGTCCCGCCCAGCAGCAGCGCCTTCTTTTGCACGCTTCCAGCCAATGCCGCTGTGCGCAATAGACGTTCTTCGGATTTCTCCAACGCGGGGAACATGACAATCTTCAAGCTCCTTGGCATATGTGCCGACCTGAGAAGTAGTGTCTGGAAGGAAACATGCGAACGCGCCAACTAGAGCTGCAGGAGCAAGGAGGATGTGTGTAGGGAGTGCGCGCGAGCGAGTGAGGACGGACGTTGCCCAATTCGCTTCTCTAATGTAGACGGGGTGTCGAGCAACAAAAGTTCGGGTATGGATGCAGGGTATATAGAGAGCTACACCATGGCAATTCAGGACATGAAATGCAGGCACGATGAGTAAATACCTTGGTGTTTCCAGAGCTGAATCATAGCTGGACCAAAAGCAACCTGATACGTCTCTGCAACGGTATCGGTGTGCGTGCGTGACTCAACGACTTTTGTGTTTTTTTCGTGTGTTTGCACGGATCATTGTGTAGAATAGTTGAACGGATCCAGCGCCATATTCGTAGGCTGGAGAAACGCCCTTCCACTTGGGTCGGACCTGTCATCGATCTTGATGCAGGTCGTTTGTAGCGGAGAAACTTGTTGGGTTGATGAAATGTACCTCCGAAGTTGCAACGGAATGGGTAATTATTTCGGCACAGAGTTGAATGTTAAGTCACGAGGGAGGTCGCTGCTTAAGTCAGCCAGGTGCGTCTGCCTCGTGTTCACTTCACAGCTTGAGTACAGGCTGTGCACATCAAGCGCCCAACTTTCGTTTTCTCACAATATCTTCATCGATATTGACATCTCAGCATCGCATCAAGCTTGCCCACAATTCTGTGTTTTTCACTGGCCCAATACATTTCTCTTCGTGTATCCCCCCGCACTATATTTAAACGCACGGAGTTCAACCGCATGGCCAGATCTTCTTTGCAGACATTCCTCAGTTGAAAGCCATTCATCGGTACTACTCGACAATCCAACAATCTACCAGGAGCACCCTCGAACATCTGTTCCTCTCGCGAATCAGGCATGTGCGCTGCATCATATGCTCGCGGCGTGTCTCACCATAGCACAGAGAAGACAGCTAGAGCTCATTGAGCACCATCCATGTCCAATGGGCTCTCGCGCTGCTGAAGAGAATCTCCTTCCATATCCTCGCTTCTCCACGCGGAGCTATGGTGCCTTCTCCGTGCGCATAGAGTTCCTCCCACCCCCTGGTCACATCCATTCAACCTACTCCCGAAGGCGAAACAATTGGGATCGTTGAGTTGTGCAACACGTTCAACATGCCGCCACCGAAAGTGTCTCCACACTCTCGACAACTGGTGATCAAGAAGGCCCATAGTTTGGACGGGCGGGCATTCGTAGATTGGACGATCCAGTCCCTTGCGTTGGCAGCTCTCACATCATCAACGTCAGCATCAGCATGGCAAATGTGTCTCACTCGTCGAACGAACCGGCTTAGGGAAGCGTGTCTCGGCGTTGGCGTCCGCCTATCTCAGGATGATGTATCTGAGGGGCGCACAAGGGTAAGGAATCATACTTTGTCTCGAATGGTTTGGAAATTCACGCAAGTCTAATGCAAGATCTTGTGTCTTTGTTGATAGCCAGAACAGTAGCATGCGAGGATTGTACAGATCATCATACTATCTTTTCCCTGTGGCATGCGCAGTTTCTCTGTCTCAGAATCTGACATTTTGCTGACCTCTCGTGTCTAATGCGCAAGTATTTCACGACATTCATTGTCTTTTTCTCAACTGGTCACTAGGACTCTGTGGTCATGTTACATACACTTTGGCTCGTGTCTTGCGTTCGACATCTGGTGACCACGTTTCACGTTTTACTCGGGCACAATGGGTCATGGAGGTCCGCCGAGGCGAACGCTCGCTGCCCTTCGATCAATCACTGCGACGGTCGCTCGACTAAGGTGAGCATTTATTTCCAAATTATCCGGTATCACGCCTCAGCTATCTCATTTTCAAGGAGTTCTGTACCTGCATCATTGGAACACTCTCGTATCTATCATTGCGACGGTCGCTCGACTAAGGTGAGCATTAATTTTCAAATTCTCCAGTATTACGCCAAGGAGTGCTGCACCTGTGTCATCGGAGCACTCTCGTATGTAGCCACATTTCCGTTCTATCGTTCTACGGCACATTGAGACATCACCGACGATTCACAGCCGAAAAAATTCGAGCACAGTGACAATTTGCGACCCTCCAAAATAGACTTGCCGAGTCACTTAAACAGACTTATAGTCTCGTCACCGTGCTGCATAATCGAACTGCCTGAATGCTTCTTACTCTGACCCTGACAGGTTCATAAAACACCCGGCCCAGGCCAGCTCAGGCGCCAGTCACTCGAAATCTATGCAGCTACCAATGGGTTAACGATGTTTTTAGGATATAAAAGCCGGCTGTCTTCACTACCGTTCACCACCTCAGAATCATTCGAGGGCCTGTCTAACACATCCTACTTATATGAACTCGTACAACCAATGCGTTTCTTGTTCCTCGCCGTCGTCGTTACTTTGACGGCATCAATGTCTGTCAGTGCAACACCAACTGTTTTCAACCAGGATAGCTCGCAATGTCGTGGCTCTGACGAGCTATGCTTCGACGACTCCCAGTGCTGTGATTATTGCTACGTGAGTATGAGTAGTTTGCTTTGCATCCAGGATCAACCCCTTGACTCACTCTTTGCTCCTTGTGATAGGTTGACGCGGATGGGTTTGGGGCCTGTACCTGATGGTATGGACTCAACTGGAGGTCGAGCGTGACAAGTTGCCACATTCAGTCGATTAGCAACCAGGCAGCTCATCATCATCGGCAGATCAGACTCTCGTGGCAGCTGGAGATGCAGAAGATATCTGGGCTTGGAGTGATGGGGAACGATGAAGAAAAACGTCTTGTAGTGTCAGACACAAAACGAACACGTGCAAAATGAATGAAGGCCTCAAAGGGGTGAAGGTTTAGTCCAATGCTCAGCGGAGCTCGAAGGAGATTGCTGTGAACGTTCAAACGTTCAAGTCCTGTACATCGCGACTTCATGAACATGCTGTTCACTTCACAACTTGTGCAGATTAAGCGCTCAAGCTCAGATCTCGCTTTCTCACAATACTTTAAATTTCATCATCGAGATCGACTCATCGACATCTCAACATCACATCTGGCAGTCCTGCTATCGCCCGCATTCCTAGGGATTCCTGTGTCGTCATTTACTCAATACCATTCTCCGGTCTTGGTCTCCGCTCCCGCGCTACATTTCTGCTCAGACTTCGCGTCAATCGGCTTATCTTTGCTGACCGTTATTTTTAATGTCTTACACTAGCTCATGGTCGTCGTCACACCACCCACTAGCCACATCTTCCTGGTATTCGTCCAGTCAATCATTCCCAACTCTAGGTCTGCATGCTCTGAGGAAGGTGTCTCCTGAACCTGCGTGCCTAGGGATGTCACGAACAGAAATATTCCTCTATCACCAGCAAGCAAATCAGGTATGTGCATCACACCTTGAGCTCAGGACACTCACCATAGCATAGGGAAGACAGCTTCAACTCTCGACTGCCTCCCTGACTTCAGGAGCTTGTCAAGCACCATCCATATCCGCATGGTCCCCGTGCTGCCGGAAAGGATCTCTTTCCCTATCCTTCCTTCTCCACGCAAAGTTGCGGCACATTCTTCGTGTGTGTAGAGTTCCTCCTGAACGTAGCAAGGACACGACTGCCAACAACAATGGCGCAATGTCACCATCTCACAGATTTCCTCGCTGATTGTCAACGACTGGGCATTCCATGAGCACCTTCGGTGAGACGAGTACGGCTATCCCTTCCTTGCGACTCTCATTGATGCGGACAAGGACCGAACCGCTCGTGTTCCCCAAGTCGAGTAAGAGATGGGTAACCAATTATCTCGCACTGAGAGAGAAGTCATCGAACACTCGCCCAACTGGTCAAATTACTTGCCCAGTCTTTCGGTTTGCCTGACTGGATTGGTGAATTTTAAACCTGCATATACATACATCAATTTGGTGCCATTTTAACAGTTAAGTCTTTCATCATCGTCCGCTGCTCACCGAGCCTTTCCTTGTCAGACGTCATGCTCTAACCTGGTCAAACAGACTTCACAGTGAAGGCAGATACTGCCATTCCCTCTGGCTGCCCATGTGCATCGAGTTGGGCTTACTTTGGTGTCCAACGCTTCGCCTCGCCCTATGAATGTGAGTAGAAAATCTCGAGACTCCCATCATCTCAAGTCACAATATTCGCATCCTGCACAATGAAGTTCATGCCTATCACTCTTCTCTGCCTTCTCCCTGCCAGTATTTGCAGAGTCCGTGTTCTTGATTTCAGCGCCTCTGCCCACGGCTCATCCTTTTTCAGTGGGCACCGCAGGTGCACTTTCACGATCTTCGATTGTGGGTGGGTGGTAGGTGCATCAACTCTCCGCGGTGAAAAGACTTGAACAAAAATCACATGGCGGGATGAACTGGGATCATGATCTACGTGTCGATCATTAACTTAGCATCGCGCTTCGTCACTTAATCCTGGTTTTGTCGCTACCAACCCACCTTTATGTCGGGCGCAGGTGTGGAATTCATTTCGGCGCCGAACGCAGACGTCATCCAGTCGCAGTCGATTTGGATTATTGCTACCTATCTTCCGATCATCTATATGACCTGCTCCTTTGTCATCTCGGTCGTACTGGTCCGTCAAACCGAAAATATGGAGGAATTAGTAGACAACGCAGTAAGTCGTCAACTAGCGTGCGTCTGTGCTATGCTAACTATTCTGCATCAGAGAGACTTCCTCTTATAGCAGTCTCCCCTGCTCAATGCTGGATGGATTGATAATCTCTGACTAGGGCTGATAGCGGTTATGCATTTGACTATGACAATCTACGCGTTCGAGTCTACGGCGATGGTAGCGATCATCGGCGGGCGTTCATGTGGTGGTCGGCTAGCTCGTCGTGCCCCTAGCAGGAGGTACACAGATATTTCTTTCAACTTTGCATGCAATGGCAGGACGTGCCATGCAATATAACTCAAATACTACACACCGATGGAGTGATCAAAAATGACAGCAAGAAAACCATAGAAGATTAGGGTAGAGATAGAAAATGTCAATGACACACGGAAACCGCAATGTCTAAGGTTGATTGTCCATGTACTCAACAGACGCACAACCAATCCAGAGCAAGAAACGAATCCACCATCCGGCCTGTCTTACTGTGATGTCAGGACATGACATTGTTCCCGTTGCCCCCGCAGTGCCGGCGACTGGGGGAAGTGTCGTGGATGTGATGATTGCAGTGGGTTGTAACTGCGACGATGTCGGTTGGCTTTGGGTCGCTCCGCTGGATTGTTGCATTGTATGGGAATTGAGAGGTTTGGAGGAGCGAGCAGCTTTCTTCCCTCTCGCGTGATAGTTCCTCTGCATGAAAACGAGTCAGTAATAAGAAGAAATGAGAAGGAAACAACGTACAGGCTTGGCCCATGTGCACGGGACGTCGACTACTGGTGGCTCTCGCAACTGAATCTCCGATCGATCTTGTCTGCGTAGTATGCCGGAGACGAGAATGTTAGCCAAGCTGCGAGGGTGGGATGGAGACTGGGTGTCTCGTTCAGTTTCTCCGTGTGGATTGGAACGGCGGCGGCGGGGCCAGAAGGAGGGCAAGCGACCGAGTAGAGTCCGTTGATGTGGTGCTGTGGTGCGATGGTCACGTTGCCCGTGCGAGGGAGAGAACTGACAGAATACTGGTCAAAGGAACCATTAAATTATAGATGGAGATCACGTACATCATCAAAAAACCCTGGGGGTAGCCGACGAGCGCCATCGATTTGCGCAGGTCGGTGGCGTCGTGTAGCATCAGCCTAGGATATGGATGCTCAAAAACTCGGAAATTGTGAAGAAATAGATAACACACATGTAGACCTGACTTCTTGACAGTATTCTGTGTGAATGAAGAAGAGTGAGTGAGGCTGTTGAAGAGATTGGATTGGCAACGCGCCACCTGAAAGGATGGGTAGACCCGTTGTCAGTATGATTGATGGTAAAATTTATTCAAACTCACCTTTTCTGACAGAAGGTCATGGAGGCCAGCTTCTCTGAGGATAGCAGAGACATACCATGTATATACGTGGTTGTCGTCGCAGGCAGTGGTGAGGAACTTTCCATCCGCAGAAAAGGCCGCAGAGTTTACCTTGTCTTCATGGTGGAGGGGTGGCCCAATGGGCTGATTGGTTTGGAGGTCCCATAGTCGCGCTGTCTTGTCCAAGGATGCGCTTGCGAGGATGCGCTCATTTGGAGACAGGGAGATGCCATTGATAATACTTTCACCATGCCCGTCAAGAACGGTGGCAGTTTCGGTCCATGTGGCTGTGTCGAACTTCTTCATCGGACCTGACCCAGCGATAAGGGTCTTTCCGTCCAAGGTCCATGCCAGGCACACAATGAATTCCTCGAGTGTTTTGAGTAGTCCGCCTGTGTTGGCATCCCAGACTTTGAGCTGGTCCGCGCCTGTCGCAATCATCGTGCCATCGGGTGAGTAGCAAACTGCGTACACCCAGCTGTCCCCCGCCTTGATTGGTCCGATGATTATCTTTCCGCTCTCGACATCCCACACTCTGAATGTCCCATCCGCGGATCCGCTCACCACTCGTTCTCCATCTGGACTCCAGCAGATAGACCGCACTCTGTCTGTGTGCCCCGTCCATTTTTGGATGACCTTGCCCGTGTCAATGTTCCACAATCTTACTGTCCCATCAATACTCCCGCTTGCTACTGTCTTGCCGTCCGGTGACAGTGCTATGGCGAGCACTCCTTCACTTCCTTCATCCTTCCATGCATCCCCGACCTGCATTCCGCTCTCCAAGTCCCATACTCGAAGCGAGCCATCCCCAGAACCGGTGATGATCTGCCGTTTGTCAGGATGGCGTATGATGCCAGAGATGTAATGGGTGTGTCCTTGCATCTTTTGACGAGGCTTTGTCGCTGATTTATCTTGCTTTGCAGGGGCTCGTGAAGACATCATTTTGGCTCGGGGACTTCACCTTATGGGCGCGGCACAATTTCAGCTGTTATCCATCAAATCAATTCCATCACTTACTCAGAGTTACTTGATTCATATAGAACGAACCCACCCTTAATGAAAACTGCAAGGGAGTGAGTGTTGCGTTCAACGGATGGGCGATTCAGGAGGGAGATCGCTGTTGAAGTTTAAGTCTTGCACAGGTTCGTCTTCCTTGCTTTATCCTCGTGTTGACTTACAGCTTCAGCCCTGGCTGTGCAGATCAAGCGCCCAAATCTTGTTTTCTGGTGAACTGCGCAATTTCCTCATCAGCATTGGCATCGACATCTGATCATCGAAAAAATGGGCTCCCAAAAGACTGGTGGGAACCCAAGAAGTGTTTCCCCGATGATCTGGTGACTGACTCGCTTGGCTCTTGTTCTCCTAGCTCATCTATATCGCAGGCCGTAGCCAGAGTCTCGACGTTCCACTTGCAAACCTCGTTGGCACGAAAGGGTACTCATGTTTCTATCGTAGCAAGAACGCAAAGCAAGCTTGACAGCACTTTGAAAGACTAGAGGTTCGTATGCGCGATCAAACCACCGTACGTTCTGAATTACTATCCACAACCTGTTCGCCAACGCCCAGACCAGGTTTTCTTTCCCCTCGACACCGCGGAGGAGTCTCCTGCTGCCCTTCGATCTGCTAATGACGCCCATGCTGTCCATCTCACAGACACTGTATTTTCCTACGCTGGCGCTGCAAAACCGGTGTACCCTCCCGGTATGCAAGCGGAGGATCTGACACGGTGAATGGCTAATCGCTACTAGATTCGGGCATGGACTACAAATTCCTTACCTTATTGAAGTCATGGACATGAACATCGCAGTGAACAGGCTGGTTTCATCGACGCTTGGCTATTTGTCTTCGATTGTATATTCTTCGCATCCCTCGCAAAACATGTTTGGTGAGGCAATGACTGTCTAATCCGGGTTTTTTCGGCACACTGATGACACTGCCTTGTAGGACTTGCTGACTCTTTGCGCTCGGAGCTAGTACTCTATGGCGTCAATACATTCTCCTCCCTCCCACGATGTATGCGCCTGACTTGGACGAAGAGAACAAGATATCTCGAGCCGACGGACGAAGGTTTGGCTGCGGAACTGGCTGCTGCAGGACTGCTTGCAGGTATGTCATCGACCATGAGATATTAACCATAATTTCAACCAGCGGCCTAGCTAGTTGTCTAGAATCGTCATGCACATATCACCGCTGATCTCATCACAAGCTTGTTCCGAGGTTCTATGCGTGGTTTGCAATTCTGTTCTGTATTTCGCATTAGACCGGCCCTTGTGTGTCCTTGTCTCATACGCCTGTCGCGTCATTGTTTATACCTTTCTGCAGATCGTGATTCTATTGTGGAAACGCTCGGTTGACACGCAGGCATACTTGGGCAACACGGATATTTCAACTAACGCTATCGAACCAAGATCACAGGTATCAATATTCATCGTGCAATCAGATCATGAACACTTCAAGCGCATGACCGCTGGCAGTCATCCCGGTGCTCGTAAGTAGACTCAGTATCCAACAAGTACGATCTTGTGACCGAGTTCGTACGGACATTTTCGTTTGTCCGCCTTGGTCTGTCCCCTATTATCTTCTAAAGCCTGCTAAGAGTTTCTTACGTAGTACTGCTTTCGACATTCAAAGCTGCATGCATCAGTAGTCAGACTGCAGTCTTCGATGGGAAAGATGGTGCGAACCAAATCATTCTTCCTGTCGAAGACGATCAGTTGACCTATGACCATTCAGTTCGTTGAGGAGTTATGGACCGTTTTATCTACTTCAGATCGACCGCCTTCGGGGTGTCGAGGACCACTTCATGACATGATATTAAATAGGGTCTGTGCGCCCAGACCGGCCGTAACTTGCACATTTACCTTGCGCCGATCGTGACTAGAGGCAGGTGCCTAGTTCCCACATATTACTACAGTAGCTCGTGCATGTGGTGGTATTCGCCATCACCAAATATCCACCATACGTGCATTCTGAGTGCAGCTTATTGGATGAGGCACAGACTGAGGCTGACAGCACTAGTGCCAACCCGAGGCCCTTGAGGTGATACTTAATCCACTTCGACTACCTTATCTGGCTCTGGCTCTGGCTCTGCGCCGTCGTTGACTCCTCGACAAGCAGTACTTCCGCAAGTGGCATACACGGGCGCTAAGGCGCTTCCTCCGCGACCACTAATCGCCACTGAGACCTTCTGACTGTGCCAAAGTCAGGACTCTCACGAGCATTCCATTTTGCCTTCCATCCCTTGATTATTTGGTCCGACATCAGATTCTGGTTCCTCGTCTTTTTTAGATTGCCAACTTCACCATTTGCGAACAAGGTAAAGTGTACATTGCCGACCAGCATCTCAGGACTCTCTTCTCCGTGTGTGCTACACCGACCTCGTCGACGTAGGACTACCCGACCTTGATCACGCGTAGTTGCATGCCCGAATCTGTAATGTGGATAGAACCGCACCTCGATGTCACTACATGAGTCAGGAACTCGACGGCAAGGGCGATCACACTGCGATGAACGTGGGTTCCATTGCTCAACGTAGACCTAACTTGGAGGCTTTTGGTACCGATAAAGCATCGCACCCACCAGTCCTGCCCGTATCCTTGTGTTTGTGGAGCAGCTCATAGAGACGCGATCTGAGCGTGAATGATACAGTCAGTGACGCCCGTGGTGCAAATAAACAGGCACCGCTCACTTTCATGCAGCAGGATGCGTCACAAACTTATTTCCGTCAAGACTTAAACCCATTATCCGCAATAGCCGAATTTGCTTGGAAGTAGCGATACTGCAGGTCCCTGTGAAGGCAAACTGAAGCTACGCAGTCGGGGGGCACATGCTTGGAGCACTTACGGGGACATAGTAACATGCATCGTCCTTGACTCAGAGAATTTGTGCGTTCATGCCCACAAACTCTCATCAGCTAAGCACGATGTATCATCGGAAGAAATATCACCCAACGAAGAATTTTGAACCCCATCCAGCCGGCAATGCCGTATCAGACTGCTGTCCACATCAACAATATTAATGTGTTCACGGACGGTTTGCTACTTGCGACAGATCGAATCCGTCAAGACAGGTCAAGACTCACCATAACTATTAGTACCTCCAACGTTCGAAATGACCGTCGACGCCACAACGCCACACACACGTGTACCAGTCCAACAGCTGCATCTCTGAAAAAAAATTGCAACGTTATCCAGGAATGAATTAATGACGTTTGGTGTTAGCCAAGAAAAGAAGCACCTCGGAAGTATTATTTAGTTATGGAGTCTGGACTGACAGCGCGAAGTATATTAGCCTTGGTTGGTTATTCCAGCCACGCAACTCCACCATGCGCGTCCCCACATCCGTCACGGTGCTGTGCGCGCTCGTCGCGTACGCTACCGCCCAGTGCATGGAATGCGTGTCATCCGTCACGTACAACAACGTGTATTACGCCCTCCAGGAGCAATGCACAGTACACAGCGGGTACCATTGTTTGTGAGTCAGAGCCTCGGGTTATTCACAGTGGCACGAAACTCACATGTGATATAGTTATAGAGGCAATAACACCGCAGGAGACTTCTGCGACTGTTATTACAATGTACGTGCAATGCTTTCTTCTGGACCACTTGTGTAACTTGTTGAGCTGGACGCAGACCACGGGGAACATTGAGACCAATGAATCGACTTACTTCTGCCCCAAAGGCTCCTTGGATTTCAGTGCTACATGCTTGGGTTGCCACTGAAGGTGGACCAAGGAGCTAGTAGTAATAACTTTCATCCAGTTGTGCTTGATTGCTGTCAGAGACATTGCAATGCAGAACCAAGGATACTCCATGGGTTAAGATCGTTATGAAGGATGGTCAATATTTGACGCTGAATCAAGTTTCTGTAAAGTGTCAGGCGTTGCACCAGGTAAACGAGTATAGCGTAATACAGAGCGCTTCGTCAACGGGGTCTAATTTGAACGAACCAGCAGCTCACCGCATAAAAGGCCTGTTGTCATTGCGCCCAATACCATCAGATGCTAAGGCGGTGCTCGACGCCTGGAATGCTTAGCGCTCAGCGCAAGGTGAACAAGATGGATATGTACGTGTACGGACAAGCGCACATCGGAAACGTTGATAGAGATTTTGATGACTTGTGCAGCTTTCCTGTGGACAGGAATGAATTCAAAGAAACCTCGGAGTCGCTGACATCAAGTGTTTGTTGCAATTGATATTTCGTTCGTATCACAGACTCAGAAGAACTCGTGACAACTCCCAATCGGCTTGCTATAACATGGAATGATGATTGTCCCGTCACTTTGGGCACCGTTCGCGTGAGGTAGCAGTGAAGAGAACATGAAGGGTGGATCTACAAGTCAGCCCGGGTAGCAAGTAGTAGGCGAATGTTTCCGGTATACAACTATTCTAGCATGTTCTCCCGTCCTGACCGTTTTGATACTTTTGTGACCACCGTTCTCGTAGTAGTAGTCGTAACCAGGACAAGCTCGCCTCCTTCTGGCATGTCAGCTGCATTGATGGTAGCAGTGCTTGAAGTTTCGTCGTCTTCTCGAGCGCGCTCTGGCAAAACGGTGTGATTGATGTGTCGTAGGAAGACGGGCTTCCATAATCTACATCGATGGTCTTGCTGACTTAATTTATGGTCGCAAAGGTGCACCTAGAACAAGGCATGAACTAAAAAGTTTCCGCAAATCGAGAACGTAGATCACACCTTTGAACCAGGATCTGAACTTCCACAGTGCAGATCAAACATGAATTCTGTGTGCGGCCAGTATATTCTAACTCGCGACGGTCAGGTCAAGGCAAGTCTGAGATGCGCGGGAGACAGGAACATACCCCATCATTTCAGCGTTTTCGTTGCTCACTCTCGCGGTGACAAATTGCCATGCGGTGGGGAAATGTCCCGCAAAGACGGGAGTGCGACCCTGAAGTTGATTCACAGAAAGGTAGGTACCCGTTTTCATATTTCGGATGGTAAATCCTGCTCCGAGAGGTGCTATTTCCCACTGATTTCCCACTGATCATGTTACTCAGTATGTGGAAGAAAAATGCACAATTACCTTTTGAGAAGAATCATCACAAGGTGGATATCCTGTATGCGAGTGGTATGAAGACCCAAAGTCAGAATCCATTTGAGATGCACTCACCGGCAACGGACGTGTAATCATTTTTGAGTAAGTCCAATGCTGTACCGCTCTGGCGGTTTATGAGTTGGTAGACTCCTGGCTGCATGGCTGTGGCACAATATTGGAAAGGGGATGAAGAAAACGGATTTCGGATGGCGTTAGCGCAGGTACAACAAACAGAGAAGTCTTTTAAGCGTTCATGGAATTACGATGTGGATTGCACCCTCAGCCCTGACGAGGCGTGGCACTGCAGCCTCAGACAACCCCATGCCGCATGGTCGAAGGTCTATGCTCGTCACAGTCAAGAAAGGGAAAATAGTTGAGTGTGTCATGAAACTAAATCTAGATAGATCTGACACGCTCCTGCAGAGTTCTTTCGATATCACATCGGTACCAGATATTCGAGTCATGCTGCATGCATATGCGACATGATATAAAGTGAGGGGTTTTCAAACGAGTTCAAACGTTCAAGTCAGGGTTTGTCGGACATTCCCGTAGCTTAGTCATTTATTACCTAATACGATAGACTTGTTGCGTCAAGCGGTTCACCACAGACCGGTGACATCCTTCGGTCCTGGCATGCCTACTATGTACTACTCAAGATAACGGCTACCGGTTTACGTCCTCACAACGGATTAGTACTGTTGGCCACGTTGACCAATGCATTTTCCATGGCGCCGTAAACAGCAGCCATCAGAAGAGCAATCATCGTCGCTACCATCCGAGCAGCACAGTTCAAATTCTCACTGGTCCGCCACGAAAGACACACTCCAGACACATGCGGCTACCGCACAAGCACAAACCGCAAGCACGAAAGGCACCCTTCAAGATCACGCAGCCAACATAAAAACGCGCCTCAGAGCGAAAGCATACGAACTCGGCTCACCTCCCACTGCATATCTTATTGTATCAGGCTTCTTCCTGGGCTCTGTTTCGACGCTTGGTGCGACATTCGTGTACAGGCGGTATTTCAGACGTTTGAGGACAGCGGAGTGGGTTACACCTGATGTACTTGAACGCAGGGGGTGGGTGAGGGGTGTCGTGACGAGGTGAGTCATTTGAAGGTTATGCAGGCTTTGTGCTGAGATGGTTGGCTAATCGGTAATGGGTGCAAGTGTAGGGGATGCAGATAACTTCAGGCTGTATCATACCCCTGCCATTGGATGGAGATGGCCGTTGAAGTTCAGAAGAGTACCAACCCTAAGCAAAGGCACGCCCATACCCCGTGTCATTCATGTGCTATGCGCTCACTTGCATGGATCAATAAGAACTCAAAGACCAAACGATCCACGTTCGTATTGCAGGTGTTGATGCACCCGAGGTGCGTTGATTGTACAAGTAGGGCTCAAGGGAGTTCAGGATGAGTCCAGCTTGACTGAATCAACGAATTGTGCTTTTATTCAGGGAGCACACTTTGGTCGCCCAGCACAGCCATACGCTGCAGAAGCTCTCACATGGTTGAAAAATACGATCGAGGGCAAGACAGTCTACTGCCAACTCGTTCGGCGTGACCAATACTCTCGTATTGTATGTCCCGACGCTACTTCCTTATTCCACCAACTGTCATCTCACGTCAAATAGGTGTCAGTTGTCACTCTTCCGCCACCGTTCCTCCCAGGGTGGCTTACCACAGGCCGTAGCCTCGCGCTCGAGATGCTCCGGGCCGGCACGGGCCTGACATACGAGCAAGCGGGCGCGGAGTACGGGAAGTATGGAAAGGATGAGTTTATAAGAGTTGAAGCTGAGGCGCGGTAAGTTTGTTTTGCTGCCCCGATGCGCATTCCGATCTTGTGATGGGGAACCTCACCCATTCTGTTCTGCCTCCCAGAGCTGCACGCAGAGGCATGTGGAAACACGGTACAGCGGGAGAAACGCCCGCGCAGTATAAGCGGCGGTACGCGCAGGGTGGGTCAGACGTTGAGGCTCAAACCCAAGGTAGGACAAAGGCAGAGACAGAGAACTCGAAGGGGGGCGGGCTGAGAGGGATTTTGAAGAGAATCTGGTCATGAATGTTTGTTTCCCTTCAAAGACATTCGTCTAGCCTACCTGGTCGCCATATCTCATGATAACATGCAGTCGGCCATCCATGTTCGCGGTGGATGGGCTGTTTGGAGATTATTAAGAACTAGAACTATGAATATTGTCCCATGGTTGGACTTTCTTAGACTGTTTCTCCTAGCCGGCGTATATCAGACCGGTGTGAACGTCACGATAGCACAGACTAAAGCGAATTTGGATGCCGATTAGCTGTTATAGACAAGACCAGGTGGTCCTGGTCCCGTTCCATCACGTTAGCCATCATCCGAGCGCCGTAAAGTGACACCTTTTATTTATATAGCAATGCATTCACAGTTCACTGCTGCGCAGCACTAGTGGTCACTTAAGTTTTTTTTTTTTCTATATAAAGTCCCGCCTGAAATTAATTACGCGTCTACGACAAGTTCAAACTTCACGATACGCGCCTTACCCACTCCTCCACGAACTCTTAACGAACTGAAGTCTCGTTGTACTTCCGTCCTCGCCATGAAACTCACGTCTGCCCTTGTGATTTCCTTCATTGCCAGCGCACAAGCAGCGACAACGCATAGTACCATCATCCTGCCCAGCGGAGTCCCAGCGTAAGTGATTTCTTTCCTTCATTATGCCTATATTCCTTCCTCTACGAATTTCCTCTTGGCAACCCAATCAAAACCAAAATACTCATAACCCACTTATAGATCAGGCGGCCTGCCTTTAAGCACCCTTTCGTTTGACACCACCGCTGGTTCTTCTGCGCTTTCCTCGCTTTCCTCGCTACTCTCTTCCGAGTCGTCGGCTATACAGAGCGCAATCACATCCATCACATCCTTAGCTACTCCCACGACGACGACGCCTCCATCCAGCAGCTCGTCTACGTCGAATACGACCTCAAGCGCACAAGCGGCTGCAACGACCTCTAGCGCTGCTGCAGGACGAACAGACGCGGGGATGGGGTTGGGCCTGGCGGCGGGCGCTGCTGCGGGCTTATTTGCGTTCCTGTTCTAAAACCATTTTTAGCGGTGATGCATGTGTTCATGCAAAGAGAAGGTCACGGCCAGGGGTAAAAGTTGGGAGGTCTCACGATATCCATGTGGGCTGCGGGGCAACTGCGGGTTCAAACGCGTATCTGAACATTATGGATGTCATAGACGTGGGATCCACTTGTGATACATGGACTGTAAATGATTTGCAACACCATTTTCTTGTTTACTGTAACATCATCGATATCTCCCCGAGTGACTCAGATGATGATTTGGATCTGATTCAACAGTTTATCTGCTGCCATATGGGAGCCATGAATGATGCTGGCCCCAGTGCGGGGCCAGCCTCACTAAAGGCTGGGAGAGCTGATGTGGTCATTGGTGGAGTTTCAATCACACTCAGCTCCCTAGTCTTTAGCGTCACAGGCCTGGGGGCCTCGTGACTCAGCCATGACCACAACCCTTGGAGCTTGCCCCACCTCGGAGTCTCCCTGGCCGGGCCACGATCCCCACTAGGGCAGCATCCATGGGTGACAGGTGTCTTCCCGAGCTTCAGGTACAGAACAACCTGTACCAGCGTGTGTAAGTATATGCATTCTACTTCTGCAGTTTGAGAATAAGACCAGGAAGTGAATTCACGAGATAAGAAGATGGTCATACCGCCATCCCAGTGACAGTGATGGTATGCATCGTTATCATTATCATATCACGGCACCCGGATGCGCATGATGTATCGGGCAGTTGGACTGCTAGGGATGACGCTTGAATTCAGCGCGCCGCCGCCGCATCAGTCCCCCCATCTCATCAATGACATTAGCAATCAATATTCAATGCGGGAGACAGCAAGAAGGCCCGGTGTCACTTCGGACGGCGGGCGTGCCCCAACTTGAAAGGTAACGATGGTGAGTGGAACATGATGGAGATCAGCTCAGAGTTCAAGTTGTACAGCGAATTCATATTTTGATAGCAAGTAATTTAGCACGGATTGCTCCGTCTCGTTTTGAAGTCTGGAATGATGTTTTTTGCGCTCTCGTAAGTAGTCTCGGTCCCGGCCGCTTGTGGTACACGTGGCAATTTGTGGTGTGGTTCAACTCTAGTGTCCGCACGAACGGATCCGAGATAGTCGACTGTTGTCTAGGGAGGACTAACAGCTAATCGGCTCAACACTGCTTAGCTTATAAGTAGCATGGCAATCGCTCAGTGATCGGTTGCGACTCGGAGGTTTGTAACGGACCTCGGTACCAACAAATACATTGGTGGACCCTACACACAGGCCCACACACTGATTTCGTGTTTTGACGACAGTCTATTACACGGAGGTACATTTTTCGCAATCTCGTAGGGTCTTGCTGATGAACTCAACTTCAATACATATATTGTGCTTCCAGACTTCACTTTGTGATACTTGCCAATTATCACCATGAAAATTGCCACTACCCTCATCCTGGCTTTCGTTGCTGGTGCGCACGCCCAGTCCACAAGCAGCGCCTCCCCACCGGTCGGCGTCACACTCCCAACGTACGTACCACCACCTTCACTCACCATCATAAACTGCTAGATTAACCGTGATCGATGTAGCATCACCGTGACCATCCCTTCGCTCGCCATCCCTACGCTTACCCTCCCTACGATCACCCTCCCTACGCTCACTGGCCCTACACTCACCGCCCCTACGCTCCCCTCTGTGACTTTACCTGCTCCGACTATATCACTGCCCACCCTCTCAGTAACATTCGGATCTGGTACGACGACGTCGACGAGCACGACCGCGACGTCCACAGGTGCAGCAATGGCTGGTCCATATGCTGACAGTGGACTGGTCATGGGAGCTGTGGCAGGCCTCTTCGCATTGCTAGGTGTGAAAATATCAGTTGGTAGTACATCCATGGTGAAAGTGGTCATGCACATGTCTTTTCACGATAGAGTTGGATTGGCTAGACCTAGATAGATGAACGGAACCATGGAGTTTATTTTATTGTTGTATGCTACCATTTAGCCGCAATAAGATACTAGTAAGTAGAGTCATTTATGTGTTACGCATGTGCATACGACCTGTTTCTGAGAACGAAGGAGGAGTAAAGAGAACATAATTGCGATGAATAATAAGCAGCCTTATGCTGACAGTGGACGCGGAAGTGCCGAGAGCACTTTCACGGGAGAGAAATAGAAACGTGATATCCGCGCTTGCGGATTAAGTCTTCATCCCAAACAACTACGAATATTGGCGATGAGCAGTTACAGCGAGAGATAACGCTGAGACATACAGTCTTAATCTCCTTGACACTCATCTTCTGTAGCTTCATTCCTGTGCCCTCGCCGAGAGCTGCGTCTGCAAGATCAGTTTTGACCTCCTGAAGGCGAAGCATTCTACAAGGATATCGTTAAGTCGGTGAGTAAATAGAAGCGATGGACCTGAGTTAGTGTTCGAATGACGGAAATAGATTAACTCACCGCTCCTCGATTGTATTTTTGACAACAAGCCGTTTCACGAACACATCTTTCTCCTGTCCCAGGCGGTGTACGCGGTCATATGCCTGTGACTCGGACGCATAGTTCCAGGATAGATCTAAGCTGTTCATCATCAATGTTGTCAGCTATGGTCAAGGGAATTGATTTAGACTCTGTGAAACATACTTGATAATCCGATTCGCCACGACCAAATTCAAGCCCACACTGCCGCATTTCGTGCTGATGAGGATGACTTTCGGTCCATCATATCGTTTGAACATCATGATGGTCTTATCTCGCGATATCCGGTCCATAGAACCATCGTACCGCAGGCTGCGGATCCCGTACCGCGAGAACAGCGTTTCTATAAGGTCAAGCATCGAGGTCCCTGTGCATGATAATTTTGTCAGCAACAACTTGCAAGGCCCTCAATCACGGTACGAACACTGCGAATAGCAGATCGTCTTGTCCCCGCTCGCGTCCCATGATTTGAGAAAATCGATGAGGGCGAGCATCTTCGTACTCGGCTCGAGGTCGCAGTCACCTTTTCGCCACATGGCGATAAGTGCGCGGGAGGGGGCGCCGGAATCTTCCAACTTTGCCTTCTCTGTGCCTTGGGAGGCGGGCTTTTCTTCGCTGTCCCTCATGGGTGCCTTTCCTTTTCCGTCGTCCCTGTGTTTCGTGCTCTTTGAGGATCGCACAGCGTACCCTCGTCCAAACTCAACGTCGGAATCATCCAGTTGGTCCGACACATCACCCATAGTCAAGTCAAGCACATCGTCCTGTATGATGTATTGCTCGGTCAAACCTAGCGCCAAGGAAATAAAGTTGTGCGCACATCGTCAGACTGCCGGCGTAAACTTTTATTCGCCGCAGCCTTCTTCCCCTTCTTCTTTAGTTTCCCCCCATTCGCGAATAACTGAGAGAAATCTGGCATATCATCGTCGGAGCTGTCGAGTTCCGGCGTCGCCCCTCTGAAGCGCGAGGGTGCAGATGCCTCGATTTCTGATTCTGAGTCGGATGACTCTGCACTTAAATCTCTGCTCTGGTACACAGGTTTCGTAGGCGCATCTCGGCGAGCGCGCTTACGAGCGCGATGTGCCTCCTCGACTTCTTCTTCCTCTGGCTCGAATGCAATGGACTTGAACACCTTGGCTTGGGTGAGGTCGTTCATCTTCTTGCATGTAGGGCCTACACAAACGCGTGAGCGAACAGCTTGATCAGAGAGAAGAATACGCACAAGGTCGGTGACCTTTTGCAGCAGCAGCTTCGTACTCGCGTTCCGCACGAACATTTTCTTTCTCAGTTCCATGACCGCTGGGTAAGCGTTAGGTGGAGTAGATAGAAGCAGAAATCGGCAAGTTACAATTCTCCGTTGTGGGCAATGGCCGAGTTCGAGAGTATGAGCATACAATCTAGGGATACAAGAGTGCGATCAAAATACAGCAACGATGGGACAGAAAAGGTTGACGCACCAAAGCAGATCTCATGGCCGCACGAAAGGACATGGCCAGTGTTATTGCTGTACACTTTCGTACATGAGAGGGTATCAATCACTACTGAGAAACGAACACATATGATCTTTGCAGACAGGGCATGTGGCATCTGCGCCCTCCTCATCTGAGAAGGCGAGAAAATTAGTTTCCAGTGCGCGCGTCATGAACCTAAGTGTGAATTGTATTTGTAGCTTCTTTTCCTGCCACAAGATAGAGAGAAAACCGACCTCTTCTTGACCTGTATGGAGATGATTTAATGCTGGCCACGGACAGACGAACTACACTCACATCATTGACCCACGCCGGCCCCATGACTCGGATCGCTCACGAGAGCTCCCTTTCCTTATCGTTGGACATGATCATCGAAGGATCTTCAAGCTCCTATGCGTGACACTACGATGTGTTGTGTTAATTCATCCATGTGATCGAAGAACAAGGAACATGCCAGGATCAGGTTCGGGTGGCAGCACAGCTGTCGAAGTCGGAGAATCATCGCCTGTAAAACTGTATTCAAAAATGACCACGTAAATGCAAATTCAAATAAATACCAAGATAGCAGTTGCACTGAGATGGAAACCGGAATTTAGCAAACAAGACTCAAAATTAATTGAGTGCATACTTCTTCAACAATGTCCCTCTTTTGATGAAACGGTTGATTTGAACGTGGCTTTTCTTTTCGAAATCATCGTAGAGCTGTGAAACATGAGTATGTAAAATGTCGGGGTACCTAACCAACGTACCTGCCGCTCATCTGCTGAGAATTCAAGAGTCACGAGCTCAATATTTTTCGGGGGCAGCTGAAGGATGAGCTTTCCTTCCTATATAACTCGTGAGCAAGAATGTAACAATTAAAAACTCTATCAGAAGTTTACCAATCTAGCTTCTTTTGTACGGCGAAGCAACAGGGGTTTCAGGATCTCCTGTGCTCGCATTGCTGTATGATTGATTTATCCAAGAACTACATCGAAGTGGGTGATTTACTCACCTGCAAGCGGCGCATCCTCTTGCTGCACCTTTGCCTAAATAAAAATGAGAAGCAGGATCCAAAAAAAACGAAGGGACACACAACGTATTTTTTGAATGACTCCCAGTCATTCCAAGGGCGGAAACGCCCAAAGCGAATAAGCCCATATATGTCAGCACTGTGAATAGGTGGGTGATCGATAAATACCACGAAGAAACTTGGGCATACAGAGTATTTGTGACGGGCGTGCCTGTAAGCATCCACCTGTAAGTCGAACGGAGAAGAGTAACACTGCGGCTAGCAAGCGTTCCTCTGTTGGGAGTGTCAACGAACTCAATAGATTGAGTGATCAAGTTGGACCTACCTGTTTCGAATGAACTGGGCCTCGTCTAAAATCACGCGATACCATCTCATGCGACCAAGCACACCTCTGCAAGAAAGTTGAAGGGGTCAACATTTGCAAATGATGCGTTACCTACCCGTGTCGCTCAAGGTATGCCAGCTCCTCGCCATCTTCAACGTCTTTTGGAATGGCAAGCTCCATGCTCAGGGTTTGGTATGTAGTAATGATGATCTAACGATGTCTCGGTTACTTTGTGAAGCGTAATGATTTGAATGACGTACATCTTTAGATCTAACGTCCATCAGGGTCGAAAGCTTGTCCCGACCGTGATGTATGTGAACAGTAAACAAGTCGTTCGACTTGGTCTCAATTTCCTCTTTCCACTGGTAACGGTGTCAACATGGCCAATGTGGCCAAAATCAATCAAAGAAGACAGACGAACCTGTTGAAGAAGGGCAGAGGGAACAACAACGAGGGTGGTCTTCACAGCATCAGTATCCTTGGGCATATTGACTGCCATTGTGGCAATCATTTGAACGGTCTTGCCTGAGACAGGGTACCTTTTCACAAATGCATTTTGTCGAAGTTGAAATAACTGACCGAGACCCATTTCATCTCTGAGTGAACTCAATCTTTAAGGTACATTAATTGAAAATTAAATATTACTCACGCTAAGATACCACCCCGGTGAAGGGGACTTTTTTCTTGGTCCACCATCCTGCGCTCCGAAATTAATACATGAAAAGACACCGCATATCGAAATCACATATCACTCGTACCAGTTGACGCCAATGAGCTGGTGAGGCAAAAGTCATACTTCTAGACCAGGGAGGAGATCCTTGTCGCTATCCGACCTCAGTACAACTATGGCGACTGCCATGCATGTAGTATTTACCTCTGAAGACCGAGGTTCTGGATAGCATCCTTAACGGACCGCCTGTCCCCGAGGTTTTCAATAGAGTTATAAACAAATTCTGCCAATCTTGTACGTGGGTCAGTGACAGCTACTGTTCCACTCGGACAAAGTACCTCCGTTCTTGGTCAGGACCTCCTTGGTCAATCCGACCAACAGGAGTTTCGTTGTCGTATCTCAAAGAAAAGCCAGATGTAATGAGCTTGCTTTGAATCTCATTCTGAGTTCTTGTTGTAGATCCGCCAGCTCCAGATGACGTGCCTTGCTTCATCTCTGATGAAGTGCCAGCAATGTTGGTGGAAGCTAAAGTTGACACATGAGAGAATAGTGACGGATGTCTGTAGTTCTCTTACTCGCGTATACAGGCTTGTTAAATGGGGAGTGTGGTCCATGAATCATAGAACCAACATCCGGGATGGTTTGTGCTCTCCTCACTGGCGACACAGGAATGGTATCCAATTTACGCTTGCCGAGAGTCTGGGATGTTTGTATAGTGGTATGAGAACTTGAAGAAGAAGCAAGCATTGAAGAATAATCCAGCGCAGCCAGGATGCGTGACATCTTCTTTGGTGTGCTTTTGGAAATATCACCCATCTTCGCGTATGGCTGCGATAGACGAGCGGCAGCACTAGTCTACAGCAATTAAGCACGAAGACGTTGCCAAACAAGACCAAACAAACTCTAAAACGCACACGGGTGCCTCGCCGTGACTTAATATAATGTTTTCGTTTTTGCGTTCATAGCACTGCGAGGACCAACGACAGTACTAGTTGCAAGTCTCTGATACCGCATGTTCACACTGGGTGGTGTCGAAAATTTCAGACGGCCGATACCTGGCTGGAATGTGGCGCACTGTGATCCCACTGGCAGGGTCAAGTTGTAGCCATTGAATCTGGACTCTGGACTCTGGACCTCGTAGGTTTGGAGCTGTTTGGAGCGGCTTCGAGATCTCAGATCTATTGCTGATGCCCATGGCCTTCCGCATTTCAACCACCTCGAGGACGTCGTATCGAGGTGACACCTATGTAGTACTGGCGACTCCATAGACACACAACCAATTTTAACTGTATGTCCAAGTGGCAATTAACCGGACGAGGTCGCCATCCACCCATGCCTTCTTGTCATGAAGATTGAGCAGGTAGTAATTTTACATTGGCGTGTCCTTGGCTCATTCAAGTATACCTACTGTCAGACGAATGAACGAGTCCGGGAACAACTCGAGATATCTTTGCACGATAGGTTGCCGTTCGAGTCGATTGACTTGAGCGGCTCAAGTTGAGCCAGGAGAGGCCTTATGTGGCGAAGAATCAAGATGTAGCATGTACAATGATGTTCCCGTGCGGCTCATAGAGGTACTACATTATACCGTGTAACATATAAACTAGTGGAAACGCAAATTTGAAGAATGTGAATACTCCCCACGCGGTCGTATATTCGGTGCTTTATGAAGACTTGAATGCGTCGGTCGTGCATGGGAACTTTTGAGCATCATCGGATGCGTGTGAACTTTGCACTTATTCACTACCGTAGACTACCGTACGCGTGAAAAACGGTTTAAACTTCGGGCTTCTATTTCTATTTTTTCATCACCTTGACTGCCATAAAGTGCTTTATTTAAGTGCTTACTAGCTACACATACTGGACCTGCTGCAGCTTTCACACTGCAGCAGTAACTTGTCCCCTCTTGGTTCCGACGCACATTGCTTGACCTTTCGCTATAATACGTCCTAGAATTTCCGATGGGCCGCATACTAATGAGGGCCATAACACTGGTACAGCTCCCCCCAGAGCTTTTGAGCCTTATACTGGTACTGCTTGACGCGTGCGACCTGGTACGGATGCGAAAGGTAAGCGAACACAGGATTCATCTCAGGGCCATCATGATGCTCATTGCCCATAGACGTGCAAAGCGCTGAAAGCACTGGTCGATAATTCGGAGATGTTGCAATATATCATTGACCTCTGTTACTTCCAAATGGTTCCAGTGGGAACCTCCGAACAGGAGGTGCCGCCAGCTACACGTCGCAAACGACTCAGACAACATGACGCTGCGTGGCAACGCTTCGAATACAAGCGGAAGTGTACGCTTCCCCCAATGATGTTAGGACCTATATATGAGTTTGGGGGTGGTATATACGCATCAGCTGGGGAGGAATGCATTCAGTTTGCGCGTCTGCCGTCCGCGTCTGATTCAAATGATTTACATTGCTGGAGTCACCCTGTTGACCCCACGACCTCGGTGGACTTCACCTTCTGTGCTGCACAAGATCTACTGGTTGTAGTGGCATTTCCACCAGACTCGGACGTGTGAGTGTTTACATTCTTTACTCAGTCGGTTTTTAGACTAAACTGCGCTGGAAGTGGGAGTCATGTATACGATATCCATCTGAGGTCGCTGACAACGAACGACGCTCACCCCGATGCAGCGCAACCGATCCTGAAGGGATTCGATAAGGATATCATTGACCGCGAAATAGTCTATTCTGCTGGTCACGTGGACGTCCACATCATCGGGAACTACATCAGTATGTTAATTTGGAATGTTGTAATATACGATGGCATGAACTATATGCAAATGTGGGACTGGAAATCCAAGAAGGGTTACCAGGTAGGTCACTGTCGCAAGTTAACGGTGCTAGATATTGACTGATACCACAGTTCATTCTTTTTTTCAACAACGGTATCAACGACTGCTCCTTCATTGCGGAGGACAAGTTCCTCGTCCTTGACTCCCGCGGAACCATGGAAATATATTCTATAACCGACAAGTCAAAGCCCCCTCAATGCACCGCGAAATTCTCCTTGCCTTCTCTCATGGATCACTTTTCATACACAGAAACATTCACGGACGAAAATACAGCGCCTGGCTCCATGTTTCCGTATTCTCGAAAGTCCTATCAACCGTCATGCTCATTTCACCCGAATACGAACGATCAACTCATAGCCATCCATGTCTCCATCGCTGGGGAAAGGAATGCAAACGACTTGCACCTCTATAACTTCTTTACTCTCCGTAGTGCCATTCTGGAACTCGAAAGCTTATTTGCCAGGACTTACGGCCAACCAACCTTGGATGGACCCAAGCTGCCTTGGTCGATGTGGGGACCGCAGCATACGACTTGGTTCCGGGTTCAAAAGAAGGAGGACTGGCAGTCTTCACTCTATGGTTTCCGCGTTGTACAGTCCATCAACGACAGCCCTTCTGATTTGTCACGCGAGCCCCGACGGATATGCATCAGAGATTTCAACCCACACATCGCTCGGAATTATCACGCACAAGATACATCAGACTGGCGCTGGCGTGGTGTACTTGTACAAAGCGAGCTGACCAGCATAATCTCTCGCCCATTCAAGGAACCGCTAGGGTCTGCACTGCCGTATCGCGAGATTGTTAGTGAGGAGTTGTTTGATGCGGAGGATACTTTGATGGACGAAAGTAGAATTCTGCTGCTGAAAGTGAGTAGCAACTTGTCCATGGTTCCCTCTGCTTACAACGAATTGCGGTAGAGAGATGAATTTGAAGAATTGCAAAACATCGACGTATTGGTATTTTAACTACATTAGCCTAACGTTGATAGTTGTGGAGATGCGCCGCACGGCTTATAGAAAGCTTCTTCGACAACAACAATAACCTCGACTCTTCCTCATCTTCAGGTACGGCACTGGCAATACTCTCTGCATCGAAGCCATATCCAAACCTTGCAGATATCATGGATGATTTGTGTACATGGCACGACTTCTGAGAAGGTTCCCGATATCGTCATCCTCGTCCTCGCTTGCGGCAGCATGATGCAGGTCGTCGTCAGATGACTGCACTGAACCTTGATAAGGTGATAACAATTGTGAAATGATCTCTGTATACGTAGTGGGGAACAGTCCCTTCCGTCCATCTGGTGGAATGCCGAGCCACCAGTCATCCAGTACTTCATGGATAACAGTGATTTCATCACCAGCCTTAAAGGTGAGTTTATCCGAGGTCATGTAACGCCCGGACAAGTTTTCATTCATATTGGGAAGGTGACTTCATGATTTGAGTCGGCATCTTGGGTCAGTACCGGCAGTTCCATTCCCGCAAAATTCACCTATGTGTTGCTATAGTATGCTATCGTACAATGTTAAAATCCCTCGAAAAGGCGTCTGTAATAGTTATTTATCAGGTCTTAAACCAGGTCCGCATAGCGTTCTAGCGCAGTCCCTACACATGCACTCACATCTTCTCCAGGAGATACCCTTCGCATCGGTCTCAAAAAGGGCTTCATTTCCCTTCCTACGGATCCAAACGCGCCAGCCATGTACGTTGGTCCAGGAATAGGCATTGCACCTATGCGTGCTGTCATCGATCAACGTACACATGGGGGATACAACAGTATATATGGCTGTCCTTGTACGTTAGCTGATCTTTGATGACCCCAGATACTACCTTATACTTTGGTTGCCGTTCTGCACGCAAGGATCATCACTATCACTCGGAATGGGAATCTTATGCGGGAAAGCAAAAACTCAGCTACCACGTTGCGTGTTCTCGTGACGGACCAGAAGGGGTCAAACGGATGTATGTGCGAGATCTGATGCAGAAGGACGCACATGATGTTTGGTCAATGTTGGGGCAGCAATGAGGCATCCTTATCACCTCAGGGGTCTAGACTATGTGTGGCGCGTGATGAATCCTAAGTTCCGGTGATAGTTCTTTGAACAAAATGCCTACTGCGATTCGTCAAGCCGTGCTAGGTGCAGTGAAGAGGTTTGGAGGAAGGTCGAATGCCCAAGCTGTGGAGTATGTTGCTGTGATGGAGAGGGATGGAAGGTTGATCGAGGAACGTTGGAACTGAGAAGATTTGGTGCATCTTGATAAGTAATCCGGCGTTCGGGAATGTCACAGTAAGAGTAAGAGCTTGAGGCGTTTTTTCGACGAACCCTTAGGTACCCTTAAGCCTAGCACAGAACCTCTCCGACGAGTCAGTCCTTATCATTAGTATCATGATGATATCAGTATGACACAGGTATACTGGTCACACGGTATGGTTATGTCAGCCACGTTTTGATGGATCTGGTCATGTATAGTATCATCCGTGACGGAGTCAAGTACTTAGTACTTACTGTACGAGGTGGTGTACATCGCAACCGAACGGCGTAGGTCAGACAGAGACAAACCGGGGTTTACATAAACCAAGTTCAAACCGTCGCCGAGGCTTTGACCAAGCCTGTCCTTATACATCAGGTCGAACTTACTATTGGTACGTCGACGAAGGCTTATAGTATAAAACGCAAATGAGCTGTAGTGAGTGACTTGGTAGATTTGCTTGGCGTATTGCATTAAACCTTCAAGCCTTTCAGAGTCGTTCTCAATACTACACATGTACAGCCTCAACGATCATGTCGGCCCCCGAATCTCATATGAAAAACTTCTACGACCGCAGCAGATGCTATCGTGGATTTGTGATAGACTCCGGGTTCGTAGCAACCCTTTCTGGTCCACCTAACATGTACTAATAGGTTCCAGGGATCAAACCCAGCGCTAATTAGGTGTTCCTTATCAGAGTGGCCGAATTTCAGCGTCAGTGACCACTGCACTCTACTTTCATCCTGGCAGCAACATGCCTCAACATTCAAGAGTAAACCCTCATCCAACAGACCAATCCAGTCTAGAATAGTATCGTCGATCATGTTTTTTTGCCCCCTCAAGTTGCCCCAGGGGAGTGACCATTCCCTTGAAAACGACCTGGCCTTATCTTCAGGCGGTAGTGGATGCTGCTCTCGCTTCAGCGACCAGCTATCGTCCCAATATGCTACTGCTTTGGATGAGGAGCTTGAAAAATGCTTCGGAACCTCAAAGATTCAATCAGATTCAGCGTAATGTCTGCGGAGGAGGTCGAATCTCAGATTAGTGCTATGCTCAACAAAGGTTTGTTATTCTCATCTCATTTGCATTTTTTCCGTGCCGAGTAAGAACTTGCAGATGTCCTTGTATATATGATTCGCGCACAAAACGCTGCGGTAGTCATGAGAAAACTCGAATCTGAGACCATATTCGAATCATTCGAGATCTCTCCTGACCCCACCGCGGTGATGGGAACAAAGGGAAAGCTGATTTGTTCGTATCCTGGGCCAGCCATCGCAGTTCCAGATACGAACACCAACAATGCTACCTTTCCCGCCGAGTTGGCGAATTTTCTCGTTTGCATGGATCAAGATGTCCTTGATGCGGCAGCGAGGAGAAAAAAGGCCGGGTCTACTATTCTCGAAGAGAGGGATACAACTCATCCTCGATATATCACAGAACTCCTGACCGGTATATTGCGTGGCCTCGGGAGCATTGCTGATGTTCCTCGCATCCGCAAGCGGATCGGAGATGATGTGTTGTGGGACAGTGCGAAACTGCCGTGGAGGCGCTCTCCACTTTGGCTTGTAATTCGCGTTGTCTTACAGACGACTCTGGAGCGCAGTCACGGTGCTCTCGGACGGACAACGTATAAATCGTTCATGCTATTCTTCATGACGAAGCTCACTACCCTTGCCCTCGACCATGACCTGTCGAATGACATGCTACACTTCATGTCGGCAAAGATTGCACGCCGTCTTTTCAAGCTTGGATCCTTTACTATTCCGGAGTTATCACAGATGGTCAGTACGGTCACCGGTAACGCAAGGAGTATTTTAGAGGGAAGATGGGGATCTGTTCAAGACGTGCAACGGGCCTCACCTCGATGGGCTCCAGAGACTCTCCAAATCTTGCGAGATACCCATCTTTCCTTGAACACAAGCCGAGAGTACATACGCCAAGCTTTGCAAAACCAGCATTCGTCCCCCAACCACC
>JABCPV010000318.1:0-40801 GCA_016584345.1 Suillus ampliporus
ACCACCTGATTATCCTCCTCGCTCACCTCACTGAATGACTTGCATGGGCAAGCTTACTGCCATTCACGCATCATCCATATTCACTTGTTTTCTGCGGAGCAACAGGGCGTCGCTCGTCCGTGGTTTAGCTGCTTTGCTGTCTCCTGCACCAGGGAGCATTGCATTTGGGACTCATGGCGGACTTCCGAAGCAGGGTATCATATGGGAGGACGTGCTTGGTGAAAAAGTGGAGGTGTATTGTCACGATCCTGAAAGCTGGAATAAGCTCTGGGAAGAAGCAGGTCCCTTCAAGATGGACACCATCCTGGAAGAGGTGACAGATCTAGAAGGTGGGATCGCGTGGAAGATGGTATGGAGCGCGACGATGACCACGAAATCCGCTGTATGATTCAATCCGAAATAGTCGCGCCTTCAACTGCACTTTCCAAGTCCTTAGCACATTACTGAGGCCTACAAAATATTGACGAATTCGAAAACATGATGAGAATATACGCTCACACGGTTGTAACTCGTCTTGAAATTGCTTATGTTTAGACTTTCCACCCGGCCCAGCCTTTGCCTCTTGCACTTTACGACTGTCATCGCCCGTCCGACTTCCTGTATACGCGGGCATCTATCTCATTCTCTGTCATCACACAACTGTATCATATCCCGGTACCCGGGCAGCTCCCGGGAGGACTCCCACGCGTCTTCATTGACCACACGCCCCTCGCAGGTGTGATGTACCGTCACGCAAGACACCTGCGAGCCTCACACACACTCCGCAAGTGCGGCATGCCATGGCACAAAATACCTGCGAGCCTCCCACACCCCTCGCAAGGATGCAAGACCTGCACTGTGCCCGACAGCCTCCATTGAGGGTTACCTTCCCAGTTATCACTGTCGGGGAGGTCGAACTCGTCCACCCAACAGCCAAGCTCCCTGGTGTGGCCTCGCAAGCTCAAGGATCCTGCACTGTTCTGCCGAGTCACTTGTCAGGTACACTCTGCTGCTGATCCCTGGTGTTATCATTAGCATCCGACCACTGAACCTTCGGTGATTGGAACCCTGCATCGATTCTTGCGTCGATTTCTCAGCAGTATGGTGGACTATACTTAATGAAGATACTTCAAAGCCCAACATCGGTCGAATAGTCTACTGTTATGTATAAGGTAGGGCTACTACAAAACCAACCAATCGTGACATGGTGTGACAGCTGACGAGATGCAAGGCACGGTTGATGCACGGGCGGCGCCACCGGCCATGCAAGGAGATTAGATGTATTAGATGTAAGGTATAGGTACTTATGGATGTATGTAAGTAGCAAAGTGTTGAGTGTATGTACTATTTAGCTATTAACTATATTATTCTGAGTCTATGTGATCTGGTTGTCACCAAGTTCTTGTAAAATACTGTCCGGAAGAGTGTGGTGACCTCAATATTTCCTGTTTGCCCATGCTGCTTGCTTTTCGTTCAGACCTTTCCGATATGCATCTAGGAACCGTAAGGACCGGTTCGAAAACCTGTAACTATGTGAGTTTGACTCTTTCGAACATCAGCAGCAATACTTACCGATGCATGCACTCAATGGGAACAGAGTTCAGTAACATTAAACTCACGCTCAAGTTCTGGTTCTCTTTGTTTGTCTCGCATAGACCCGGCTCTTGACGTCTGCATTGAAGATTCGCAATGCTCGCGTGGTTCCTCTTGCTGCGTGGAGCCATCTTGGTGAGGGTAATGGAACCAGATGAGGTGGAACGTAATCGCCGGCCAACGGTGGTGCAAAGTTCTTGGCAAACTTACTTCGATAAATGCCACAATCCCATCTAATGTCCATAAGTTACACTACATGCACTTTTTAATGAATCAGGTCCCTGTGAACTGTACTACATAGTGTGCTCCATCATTCACAGGTTTCCGATTTTCTCTCCTTCATGTTATCCTAGAGCCTTCATCAGTTTGCAATTCTGTCACACTTTCAATACATTTGTCACGTGATGTTGGTCGATTTTGTAGTAGCCCTACCTTAGCCAAATGAATCACAACATTACAAATTTGCTTCACAACACGCAACAACTTCTTATATCATTGTCTAAGTATGTCAGAGAAATTAGATGTACTTGTACAGACAATCTCTGCAATTTTATTTTTTCAAAACACACCATAGTTTGCATTGTGTAGTGAAAACAGTGAACAGGTACATTAAGTGGCCAGTACCGCCAAATGAATCACGTGTGTACTTACTAAGAGTTGGACACAAAAACCTTATCAAACACTACACTTTGCAACCATCTAAAATCGTTATCTCACCTGAATGCCAGTGTCCCCAAGCTTAATCAACTTGCCTGTTGATTCAAGGTTGATTTTCTCAAAGTCATGGCAAATTGTGCGTGCTCCAAGGTGTTGAACACCAGGAGGTTTTGCAAGCTCCATGCAGTAAGCTTCGACAGCATGCAACATAAGGTAGTCATGTGCCTCACAGGCTTCCCACCTTTTTTGTGTCATAGATTTAGCACATCCAGGCATGCTTAAGAGTTATAAAGGCAAACTTGGGGTGAAAACAAGTTGTACAAGCACAGACAGAGCAATGCAGTGTATTTTCATGGACCCTGACTTACAAGTGCCGAGGCACACATACATTCCCCAACCATTTCACTCACCAGAGTTGCTACACTTCATGGATTTCAATAAATCTCAATGTAATAGATACCTAGAAGGTACTCCTGTATATTCCAGCTATCTTCGAAGAGTTTTCAAATGTCAATGCTGCACACTTCGAGGTATAATTTTCAAATTGCCCAAAATGGGGTGTGTCATCAGTGGTAATTGAGACATGTCATAATTTTTTCTTGTTCAATGTCAGTCAAAATTTATGCAGGTGATGGTGCATGTATGCAGGAGTATATAATAGTGCTTTGCTAGTCATAAAGTTGTGTTGTGTTAGTGTTATGCATGAAATGATTCATTTGATGGTACTGATTCATTTGGCTGTACATCACAGTAATGGTAACATGGTCCCTGTTGCGTTTCTGTGTGAGATTTAGCCGGGAAGCCTGCAGTTCGACTCCCTCTGTTTCCAAAATTAATGGGACTTGGATTAGTATTGCATCATGCATTATTTTTCTTCGACCCAAGCATGACTTAACCTACAGGTATCTAATTGTTATAATATCGGTGTTTGAACATTGGATTCTAGAAAATTTTGATTGTACAGTTGCAAGGTGTATGAAATACTATAAATCTGCAAAACCAACGCCCTCGCCCTCAGCATGATTCAGTGCACCATCTTCGCCATCTTCAGGGCCCAACACATCATTGTCCAGCAGCCCATCATCATCATCATTGAGTTCATCTTCCATGAGGACTTGGTCTAGCCCAGTGTAACCAAACTCATCCATCTCATCTGTGATATCATCGTCTATGAGATGTTCTGTGGCAAGTGGATTATGGGTGCCGTCTCCTTCGCTGTCTTCGTCATTGTCATCTTCGCTGCTAGTACCCTTGTCCTCATCGCTACTAACCTCCATGTCACCCTTGTCCTCACCCTCTTCGCCCCCGTCTTCACTGTCTTCCTCCCCATCTTTGTGGCCGTCTGCCATTTTGACATTGGAACCTTGAGCTTCGCGCTCTTTCTCCATCATGAATGGGAGTTGGTCGAGTGCATCGCGATCATTAAGCAAGCATCGTGTGGCTTCGCAGATAGGCTTGTGGCTGTTACGCACTCAGATAGTTCTTCTTGCTAAGTCCTACAAGGACGGTCGAAGTAGCAAGTGTATCAGGACCGAGATATAATCCCGGGTTCAGAGGAGAGATGAACAACGACGGTGGTCGAAGTTCGAAGGTAAAGACCTAAGTCCACAGACGAAGGGTTCAAAGGCTCAATGCGAAGTGCAAAGAGAATCGGCAGTGAGGATCCCTAACGTGAAGGGGTTTGTCTCAGAGGAACTGGAGTTCAAGGTCTAAAACCGAGTAGATTCAAGTTAGGGAAATACAAGCGTAATCGGGGGTCTATATATACTAAGTAAGCTGGTTTAGGGCTGGTCTATCAGGGTCAAGGGTACGTGTGAAGATCAGAAGAAAAGGAAGTGTGAAACAGGAATATAGTACACAAGGCGAGCTAGAAGTGAGAAGTGGAATGTCATAGAATACGATGGAATATCAGAGAAGAGAGGAAGCATACAGCGATCAAAAGGAAGCAAGAGAAGGTCCGCGGATCTAAGAGAAGAGAAGCATCGAGCTTCTGTGAATGGATGAGGTCCGGTGATGTCGTGACGAGGTGAAGGTATGACGATGTGATGGAAAAAGGGTGGGGTGCGCATGTTGTTGTAACAGTGGCCAACTCCACCGCCGCAATATCTCATAAACATGTCTCTGTCCACAAATCTACAGATTTAGGTAAGTATGATATCTCGCTACTCATGATAAAACCTCACCTATTGATATAAAAATAGTTCCAGTTCATGTTCCCATCTGATATCTGACGGGCAATGGAGTCTAATGGGATTAGCTGTGAGTGCCCATATGCAAATGCGGGGATCAGGTGGACACCACAGATCACATGCATTGGATCTATGAATCCAAATGTGGAGGGATCATCTGCATCTAGGAATCCAACACGAGGGAGACATTTTGCTGCCCAACCCGAGGGATAAGTCATGTCATGCCCGAGCCAGTGAACCCAAAGTAAGTCTATACACTGTGGTGTGGAGCTTCGGGACTCAGGCCCAGTATGTCGAACTAGGACATGAAAAATTCCAATGACTTGAGCATACCAGTATGGATGCAGGTTTTCATCCTCGTCTTCATGTGCAAGGACCATCACATCAGCTCGCTGTCATGCATGATATGCAACTCATACCATGACAGGTGTATATAAGGAGTGATAAGGAAGGTATAACAAACTATACTGTACCCTATTACCAAGAGACTCTACCATTTCTCCTTGATTCATTATCTTGAACTCTCTTCTCTTTTGTCTCAGACTCAATTTTCGATATTTCTATTTTTTGTTTTGTGACATTCTCTCTGTTTCTATTTTTCTAGGACTTATTCAGCCATCAGACTTTCTCACTAGCTGTCAGAACATGTTTGTAAGCATGTCATGTGACTGGGAAATAACCTGATTTGTAAGGATTCAGCTTGACTCATCATGTTTTGTCAATGATTCATCATGCTTCATAAGACTTGCAACTGTATTTATAATCTACTTAGTAACAAGGATGACTCAGCTCACCAAAAGGCTTGGTTTGAAAGCACATTCTTACCAATCCATGTAATGACTCATGCCTTTGATTTGTCATGCTTCATAAGACTACACTGTACTTGTAAACTACTTAGTAAAACAAGCTGACTCAACACACCAAATGGACTGCTTTGTAAGAATATTCTTACCAATCCATGTGACGAATCATGCTTAGTAAACTGGCCTCCAAAAAGGTATAAAAGGAGCCTATTTTACACCCATGAAATATAACTTCCCACTTTGCACCTAATACACTGAACAAGAGTGATACTTGGTGAGACATAGATAAAGTGCAGGCCTACGAGTTGCCTTGAAGTAAGACTAAGCCACACCAATTTTCGAGTTATATAGTACCTTACAGGGGTTGACTATATAACAACTGTTTACTGTTATCTGAACTAAGCTTTACATGTATAAAGACCCTCTCTCTTACCAGAAGAGAGACACGAGTCAGGAGAATACAACAAAGTTGAAACAGACTTTCATAGGTTGAGACATACCTAAGAGATAATTCATCAATAAGAATCCACAAACCCAGTCAGCATAGTTTCTTTATAAACAAGAAGGTAATCTAATTACTCTTTGATCACCCACGAACACCACATTATTAACTGAGAAGTAGAAAATCTGTTGACTGTGAACTTGAGGAGCTGGCAACTTTTGTCTTATTGAAGTGTAGTTGTGTTGTCACTGCATTTTACACGTCCTTTATATAAGACCCTCAAGTAAGAAGACATCGTGTGCGTGGATTGAGCGAGTCTTGAGCTCGACAGAGGTCATAGGTGGTACAGTGGCTCAAAAAAGTGTCCGAATGTTTATGCATTTTCAAGTAATTGGGTGATAGCAAGCCAGAACCAAAGTATGATAAAATGGTATAGGGATATGTCTGAAAGCCCTATATCATGGCTCGAATCTGAGATATATAACGTGGGAACCTGACCATATATGGGCAAGATATGGTAATTTTAAATACATGACTCATTTGGACACTTTTTTGACTTTATATTTAACCAAGACTATTCTATGATTCTAGTACTTTGTGTCACCCCCCTTGGCCTTAATAACTGCTGCAATCCTCCTAGGTATACTTTCTATCAATTTCTGACACTCCTCTTTAACAATATTTTTCTACTCTGGTGCAACTCTTTCTCATAGTTCAAATAGCCCCTATAGAGGATCTTGATAGGCAGCAAGTAGTCTTTTGAGTAATTCCTAGAGATGTTCAATGAGATTAAGGTCTGGAGACTGTGCTGGCCATGATAGAACATTGATATAATGATCTTCAAACCATTTTATAGCTAGTTTTGAGGTGTGCTGATAATGTCTTCTTCATCAATTCCTGACTTATGCATGCTTTTGAGTAGACACTCCTCTAGAATAGAGATGTACTGCTCTGCATTCATCCTTCCTTCCACCTCAAAAAGAATCCCCACCCCATCCCACCCCATACAACCCCATACCATCATACTTCCTCCTTTGAACTTCAGCTAACCCTTAACATCTCTTTCTTCTGATGGTTCTCCTGCCTTTTTCCACACATATTCCTGACCATCTGACCCCATTCTATTTGATTTTTGTTTCATCTGAATAAACAACCTTCTTCCAGTATTCCACAGTCCAATGTTGGTGCTTTAAAGCAAAGGCCAGCCTTCTCTTCCTATGAGCTGCAGAGAGAAGAGGTTTTTTCTTCTTGGTTACAGCCTTAAGATTGGCTGCCTTGATGGTATTTCTAACAGTTTAGGTTGAGACAGGAGTGAAGATAATGGAATTGATGAACTTGGTAGCTTGGGTAGCATTTGAAGCCTTGCCAGATAGAATTTAGTGAACAATAGCTCTTTTGTTCTGTGAAGTAAGCTTGGGAGGACATCCCATTTTAGTATTTTCCTTATCTGGTATGTCATTTTTTATGACTCTGGCAATAGTAGCCTTACCAAGACCAGTTTTTGAAGCAATATTCTTGATATATAAACAAAAGGTACAGAGAACCAGGATATTATCCTTATGAGCAGAAAAGATAGGCTTCATGATGATTATGTTGAATTTCATGATCTTGTTTGGGTTTATATATTCAAATTATATTAAAATTATATTAAAATTATATTATATTATTATCATCACACCATTTTATTCAATAATATTATGCATGAATGGTCTGATTTTGTGATTTTAACATAAAGTCAAAAAAGTGTCCGAATGAGTCATGTATTTAAAATTACCATATCTTGCCCATATATGGTCGGGTTCACACGCTATATATCTCAGATTCAAGCCATGATATAAGGAATTCAGACATATCCCTATACCACTTTGTTATAGTTTTATTCTGGCTTGCTATTACCAAATTACTTAAAAATGCATAAACATTCGGACACTTTTTTGAGCCACTGTATAGTTGATGCATAGAACTTTATGCCGATAAATTTGATTGTTGATGATGTGAATCAAGTTACGTTGTGCAGGTGTGAACTGCATTTCATCACCTTCATATTGGTTACCAAGTAAATGTCCCAAGACATGTTCTTTGAGGTGTGGGAGGAAGTCCTTAAGACCATTTGGGTAAAGTATTAATAACAGAGATGAGCCATCAAGCTCACCTGAACAGCAATATCATCAGTGTGTCTGCCAAGCCAAGCAGAGATATCCCAATGGAACTTCTTTGAGGTTGAGATTTGGTAGTGAGATTCTGGTGAGCAGTAAGGCAATGGTTCTTGATCAACGAAGTGGAGAGATGGATGCTGCTTGGTGGTGTTTGATGGAAATACTGGTGGGTCATTCTGAGCCACTTGTATCTGTTTGTGTTTATCTCTCAACCTGCAAAGTATCCATTCCCGTTGTTGATGCTTGGCAATGCCTCGTGCAAATTGATTTTTGTTTGTACGTGCATAAAACCGTTTAACACAATGATGCTCTAACTCACCCTATTGAGTAATCAGCAAGATATCTTCACAAGCAATGAGAATAGCCTCCATATGACTTGAGTTGAGTAGTTGTCAGTTGTTCCATATAGCCAAATTGATCTCACATAATCGCCGAGTGCATGAAGCTTATAGGTCAACATGTTAAATTTTCGGTGCTTCGAGGCTGCTTGTGGTGTGACATCAGCCTTCCCCTTCCCCTTTGCTGCTTTAGCACCTCGACGACATGTACGAGCAGCAGTCTCTCATGGAAGATCATGTGTGTCAAATTTGCTGCATGTAGCACTCCTGAACTTGTGCAAGGCTTTGCTGAGACGAGTTGTACAGTTGTCAAAGTGATGCAGTGTTGTCTTGGTATGCATCTGCAGCTTTCCGAATGCATGCCAAGTCGAGAGTTCGAAGAGGAGGTCTAAAATGGTTGAGTTATGATCTGGAATGAGTTGTTCAAAGACAGGCATAGAGCACTAGTAAAGGACAAATCTAAGTTGCAAGATATAAACACAAAAAGTGAGTCTTTTACCTGGAGGAGATCTTCAAAGTCACGAGCAGTGAGTTTTGTTAAGTCAGAGACATTACTGCTGAATTTGCGGATTGTGTTGTGGCCAAACATTGGGACCATTTGATATCTAGAACAATTTCGTGAGTACAATATCAAGAATAGAGGAGGCAACAAACCTTTCATTAAATCTTGGAATGAGATCATCTCTGGATGCATGAAGAATCCATATAAGGTGTGTCAGTGTTGCTTTCCATGTGCCAAGCTCAAACTTGTGCATGAAATCAGGGACAAGCATCGAGTGGAAGTCAAAGCCAAACTTTGAGAGTTTCTCAGAGAATGCATTCTGGAGGTATGAATAATCAGCTGCTATTGACTGGATTAACTGAACACCACAAACCTGAGTGGGAACCATTGACATCACACCAATCAAGTTCTCAATGAAAGTACTGACAACACTATGACCCAATTTGAAGATGAATTCACGTGCACATTCGATCATGGACCGACGGTGATGGTCATCAACTCGTATACCTTGTTCCTGCTGCTGTTGGTCTGCTCTGTTGCCTGATCTGTCAATCTTGTCCTTGTTGACAAGACAGCGAGGGCAGGGGGATCGTCTGAGAAATTTGACACATGCAAGGAGAATCTTCTTGGGATAGTCTGCTGCATACATGAAAAACCGAGGAAAAACTCTGCAAGAAACACCATCAGGGAATTTGATGATGGTACCATGTTCCCATGCATCAATGAATTCATTGTCGAGCAAAAATGACTATATGGCATGCATAAGTTCCCATTTGCAGTGTGTGAGGACAGCTGCTGTAGCACTCTGTCTGAAACATTGGACATGAAAGTCTTGGATTGTGTCGGGCAACTGAAACTATTATTAGCATTGGCAAGTAAAATTTTCCATACAATTGACATACCTTTGGGATATAGGTGAGATGGTGAGCTGCAAAGGACGTCGGCTTCAATCAGATGTATTTTGACTGGTTACCGATAAACAAATAGATTGGCCATAGTGCTGCGTTACCAAAACTGGCGAGGTGTGTTGAGTTGGACCATAACATAATTGCAGCGACAACAGTTTCTAGATTGCAGTCTGCCTCACAGGGCTGGGAACGTATCTTCTCATGTTCTTGGAGCATTGTGTCGGATGTGTAAAGTTCCATAATGATACGTTCAGGTGGTTTGTCTTTGTCAGGTTGCCAGAACAGTTTATAAGGGCTGGTATGAAAGCCTTTTGCACCTTCCTCCTCGAATGTGGCTTTGAGAACCTCTAGAGGCTTCCGATAATAGAGCCCCTCAACCTCAAACATGGGTGCATCATTTTCTGAATCAAACTTTTCCTTCTCACAAGGCAAGCGGATTTTGATGGAGGCTTCGTGCCATCCATCAGACGAAAAGATAGACGAAGGAGGGTCATTCTCAGCCCTATCTAGACACTTCACTTCACATGTTGGGTTGAAGTCATGTAAATCTTCTTAGTCAAAGTCTTCTGCCAGTATAACATAATCAACAAGACATCTAAGGTCCTCAATTGATTTCTGGAGAGATGAGTTGTAGAACCAGGTCATGAGTTGAAATGTTGTGGCATTAAGAAATGGTGTGAAGTAATCCTGATGGACAGCCTCCAATGATGAGCCAAAGCCTGCCTACCATGGACATTCACTCTCAATACCTCCATCAACATGACTGAAGGTTGGAGCATCACAGAGATGGTCGAAGTAGCTCAAGTTCTCGGGGTCATAGGAGGGGAAGCAATTGGGGTATTTACAGAAGAGGTCGAATGCATCATGCTCAGTTTTTTTCTAAAAAAAAAAATCAAATTATTGTCCTATTGAGAGATGACTCTATGCAGGACATTACGGTCTAGTCTACTGGACCCCCAGTGTCCTTTCACATCTCCCGATTCACGAATGCCCTGGTGTGAGGCATGCCTCCACCAGTCCGCCATTCCCACCGGCTGTTTTAGATGTGCAATCGGTGTGAAGATGAGATGACTTTGTAACAAAGCGAGTGTGATTCTTTTGTTTGGGATATGCTTATGCGTACTTGGTTGCCGAAGAAAACTTGTACAGGAATTGGATGGTATGCAGTAGGAGTATGAGATGGTAGGGTCCGTGGTGTCTGGGCCTGCTCTTGCTGTCTGATAACCGTTTTGTGGGCAGTAGATTCCATGTAGTCGAGTGGGTATATATGGGTATAAGGGAAAGGGGGAGGTCAGAGATGTTGTTTCGGATGATGATAGTATTTGCTATGGTATATCTGAAATGCAAAGTGGAACAAGATTCATCAGTTCTTGCGTGGGTTAGATATAGGTACTTCACCGAATGTGGATTTCAAGCGTTTCATGGAATTGACGTAGTGTACGAGGTGAGAAATTACTTCTTTGTCAGTCAGGAGGAAGGGAAGGGATGTGGCTTTGCGGCCGAGGGCATTGATCAGCGTATGGCACTTGCGGTGATAGTGTTGACATGCAAAGAGGAAATGATGTACGGTTTCTTCCATCTGGGGGCAGTGAGGGCAGTGCGGGTTGTCGGACTTGGTTAGACAATGTAGGTGCTTGTTGAGGGGGATGTGTTGAGTGCATAGATTCATGATTAGGCTGGTCAGGTGTTTTGGATATGTGGCCGCTAACTTGATGAAGGAGCGCTTGGTCAAATTGGGGTTGATACGATTGGTGCGGTTGAATCGTGGCGATTTGCTCCAGAGGTAGAGCCATCGCTGGCGGGTTTGGTTGTGGTGTGCTTGGATGAGTGCTGAGACGCTGAGGGGGAGTGATCCATAGCATAGGAAGTGGGGTAGGTGCGTTTGCGGGCTATTATTGTGGCTTCCCTCTGCTGCTCTCTTTGCTTGTTTGTCCGCCTCTTCGTTTCTGTGCATTTCCTCATGTCCTGGTACCCATCGGACTGTAACATTGAAGTTTTCACAGTTCTTTGCAATATTTCTCATCTTTTTCCTGAAATGATCAGCTAAGTAGGATCCTGGGCGTGAATAGAAGCTGTCACCACTCTGAATAGCTGCTTGGTTGTCTATTAAGATAGATATCGGAAAGGTAGGGTTGCGTTCAGTGGCGATGAGCTTGGCTGCCAATGTGAGTCCTAGTTCTTCGGCCTCGAATACTGTGTGTTCTTTGTCGGTACCAAGGTGGTAGCATAGGGTGCGAGGGCGTGAACCCGCCCTGAAAAGAATTGCCGCTGCTCCGATCTTGTGATTGTGTCCTGATCTGTCGCAGTAGATCTGAATTGGGTCCTCTAGTCGTTCACATTCCTTGATGGCTTCCGTCTTGCTAGGTGCGATGTGGAATTTGACTGGGCTGCTTGATTTTGGTGAGCATCTGGCTGGTATGAGGGTTTCAATGTCATCTGGGATAATACCGAAATAATGAGTCAGTCTATGCATTGAGGAGTGATGGGAGGATACAAAGTGTTGTGCTGCCCTGCGGACCATGGGGTATAAGGGGTGGTGTTGGGAGTGCGTAGCTAGGCGAACAATTGCTCTATGGCACATATTCTGGAGAGTTAGGGAGATCGGCAGGAGGTTAGCATGGAGTTCAAGGAGGTCAGTTGCTGTGCTTCGCATAGCACCTGTCATTGCTAGGGCTGTGAGGCATTGGGCGGAGGTGAGTTTCTTGGCGATACCTAGGGATCCTCATTGAGGTCGGTTGGAGCTGTCACTGTAGGTGGGAGTGAACCAGAGATCTGCAGCATATAGCATCTTTGGGACTGCTACCGCTTGGTATAGTTGACGGGCGAGGCGTAGTGGGATACCTTTGGTAGCCTGGGATAGTCTTCTGAGCTGCATTACGTATGTGGTACCCTTTGCTGTGGTGTTGTTGGCTTGAGCTCTCCACCAAAGTTCCTGGTCTAGGATTACACCTAGGAATTTGTGCGTGGGCGCGGGATGGATGGTAATGCCTTGGACTGTCATTGAGGGACGGTCTTTAGTCCTGTTCATGGAAAAGTCTATTAGTGCAAATTTGGAGGTCTTGAAGCGTGAATTATGAGTCCTAGACCATTCAAATCCTCCTCCTGGGCATTCTAACATGTCTTTGAGGATGGCATGAGTTGCAGTGAAGTCTTGGGTGATGGCTATAAAGGCTGTATCATCTATGAAGGCAAGGGTGAGTTCTTGTAGGGCGGCGTGTCCTGGGCGCTTCTTCGCAACATCTATAAGGTTAGAATTATAGATTATATACAATATCATTGAGAGTGGATCTCCCTGTCCTATACCGTTATTAATGTCAATCCAATCAGAGGTGAAGCTGTCAAAGCGCAGTTGGGTTTTCTGTCCTGTGAGGAGTCGTTCTGTGAAGTCGACCAGTTCCCTTGGTATTCGTCTCATTCGCATGTTGTGCAGTAGGCATTTGGTTACGGCATTTGGGAAGGCCCCTTCGATGTTGAGGAAAAGGACCGATGCAACCTTTCATGATCTCCAAGCATTCTTGATGGTTGTGTCCAGTAAATGGAGGGAGTCTGTCGTTGACCTACCTGGTCTTCCCCTGAAGTGAGTGTTGGGGAGGAGTCGATAATGCTCGAGGGTGTAGGTCAGCTGGTCTGCTATGACGGCTGTAAGGAGTTTTCCTGTGGTGTTCAAGAGTGCGATGGGTCAGAAGGCTTTGGGTGTCGCATAGCTTGGTTTCCCGGGTTTTCAGAGGACAACCGTGGTGAATTGGCGCCATGGATCGAAATACGTACGATGTGTGAAGACACCATTGAACAGATGGACTAGGTAGGGCACAAGCGATTCTCTGCATTTCTTGAAGACGATGTTGCAAATGCCGTCTGGTCCAGGAGCCTTATACCCACTCAGCTTAGTGATGGCGCGTGTAATTTGAGAGCTGGTGTGTTAAGGCCGTGCTCAAAGGAGGACTGGATCCGAGGGGCTTGGCTTCAGCTCGTGCGCTGCGCCCCTTACCCGAGTACGTGCCCCTAATTTCAGGGGGTCCGGTAGTACCAAGTCCGGTAGTGTTAGTACCAAGTCCGGTGGGATGTAACCCGGTAGTACCGAAGAACACAAATCAAAGAGTAGACTGCTTAAGGCCGGAGCCGGTAGCAGAAAGGGACAGAGGTAGACTACCCGAAGGTAGAGCCGGTAATAGGAATAGACTTAGGGGTCAACCCTTAGCCTAGCATTGGAGTTTGACAAGAGTCGGAGAACTCAAGTCCGGAGAGGCAGGAATGAGCAGAACTATGTTTAATATTCAAACTGAGGTATCTACAACAAGTACAAGAGTTTATATACTATAGGTATAGCTAAGGATCAGTAATCCGGAGTTCAGAGGCAGTGAGGAAAGCATATGGTGAGTACATTAGTAAGTCCGAATGGATCAAGTAAAGTAAAACGGATCATAAAGAAATGAACTCGGAGATGAGACGGGTACCGGAGATCAATAAGCAGGCGGATATCAACATGAGCCGGAGGGCCGGAAGTAAGGGGGATTCTAGATTTGGGTTAGGTCCGGTGGAGCGGACCTGTCCAGAGTTCAGGTCTGGTGGTCCGGAGGAAGCGTGCTGATGGAAGTAGTTTGTGGATGCCGGAGATATGGGATGTGACACTGGTGATGGGCATGTGTGGCGCAACTGGGTCTGGGTATTCTTGATCTTCTGGGATGTCATCAAAGGCCGGTGGGTGTGGGAATAGAGCCTCCACTATCATAGCACTCTTCTCCGCATTTGTGGTAGCGGTTCTTGTGTTGCCATTGGCATCTTTGGCAGAGAGGGTTGGGATGTGGGTCTTCCCTCCATCGCTGGGGGTTGCTGTAACGTACTTGTTAGCTGTCCATAGGTCATTACCTTCAATGTCTTCGAGCCATTCAATCCAGTGCTGTTTCTTCATGGCGATGATGTCTTCCGCATAATCATTCTTCATCCATTTGAGGTCGTCGTGGCATTGGTGTGTTGGGAGTCCACGTTTGAGGTATGCTTCATGGGCGAGACATCGGAGTCGTTTTCGTTTGATGGTGAGGTCCTTGGTCCACCAGCACTTCGAGTGTGGGCACGGCTTGGATTGTGGTACTAATTCTTCCATGGTGGTGGTGATGGCAGAGGTGACATGTGTCACTAGGGTCTGAAGTTCGTCATTAGATGCCAGGGGTTGGGGTGGAATGGGTAAAAGGAGGATGCTTAGCTGTTTGTTGAACTTTTCCCAGTCCGTTTCTCTCCAGTTGCGTCGCGGTTCTTCTTTGATCTTTGGCATGGTGAGTGTGAGGGTTAACTGTATTGGAACATGATCAGTTTTTGGGCCATGCAGCTCTGGGGCTGTGTTGCAGGTCACAACCGCGTCTAAGATGCTTTCGGTGCCAAAGATGTTGTCAGGTCTTGTCCAGTTGCCTGTGCTGATCGATTGGAGGGTAGGGGTGCCTATTGGAAGTAGCTGTATCATTCCGTAGTCAGCAATCAAGTCAATAAGAGGTTGGGCAGCATGGTAGTTAAACAGATGACGGTTTCTGATCTCCTCCCAGATCAGATGGTGACGGTTGAAGTCGCCCATCCATAGCATGTGATCGTCAGGCATAGGACAGAGGTCGCAGATATGATGATTGAGGTGGAGTTCGAGGGCGTTTAGGGTGTTTTGATGGGTGCAGTCATTATAAATATTAAGGATTGTGCATTTTCCGTAAGTGCTGGTTAGTTGGAGGATGACGACATTGGAGGACGGGAAGGGGAGTTGCTGCCATGTATTTGTGTCGAGGGTTGCTTTGACAAATGTGACTGCTCGGGTGCGCTGTTGGGGGTGAGTAAAATGCTGGGTGGGGTACAAGACATGCCAGCGGTGGTTAGCGTGTGTATTACGAAGAAAGTTAATGTGGGGTTCTTGGAGTATTAGGATGTCCCATCGGAGGATATCTGGATTGTTGAGTAGGGATTCTTGTGCCGCCAGTGAGGTGTTGAGGTTTTGTTGCCATATTTTGAGCTCGCCGTTGAGTGTTTCCGGATGTTCAGACATTAGTCGCGTCTGGGGTGATGAGCTTGCCAGTCATTGTGGTCTCTGGCCATGGAGATTGGGATGAGTGAGGGAAGAGTGGGTGGTCAAATGTTGATGGGGAGGTGGGTGGTGAGGGAGATGGTCTGCAGGTGCATGTCTGTGTGCAGAAACCGATGGTTGTCTGTCATACGTTGATGGGACATGAGGGGCGGGTGTGTGTTGGTGTTGGTGTTGGTGGTCTCATTGGGGGTTTGGGAGGTTGGATGGCATGGGTCCATGGGAGATCGGTTGGGAAGAATGGCATGCGGTTCTCTGGGTACTTCTCGTCCATGAGGGCGCACTGTCTTTTGAATTCTGGGCATGCTCGGCTCCAGCTGGCATGGTTGGTGTTTTTGCAGTTGATGCAACGTTCTGTTCGGTAGGCATTACAGTCCACTGTTCGGTGGGATTTACCGCATGTCCCGCATGTGTCAACTGGGTCTCTGCAGTTGCATGCAATATGACCGAACTGTTGGCATTTGACGCAGTGAATTGGTTCTCTCTTGTCTTTTTGAATTGTAATGCACTGACTCTGGATGCAGATTCCTTCTTTCAAGATGGTGTTGGCTGTGTCAGCATCTGTTACCTGTAGTATGGCGAAGGCCTTCTGTTGTTCTTTGGACTGGCGTTGAGGAGGTTTGATCCAACGAATGGAGTGTAACAAGTGTGCAGGGAGACTGTTCTCTTCTTCGGTTTGATGGAGGAAGTCTTTGTGATCTATCTTGAATGAGATGGGGAGGAATTGGAGTATGATGGCGAAGGTGCGTTCCCTGAGGGAGGCTGATGGGCCCAGGTGAGCTTCAAGAGCAGTACGTCCAGTTGGGCTTCTCATCCAGTTGGCGAGTTCTTCTGATTTGAGTTCGACGATTATTGCTCTGCTGTTGAGTTTTACTACTGCCTTGATGTTACCTTCCGGAGTGGTGTCATCACGGCATTCCATGAGTGCTTTTTTGAGCGTTTTGACAATGTCTGTGTGCGAGTTATCAGTAGGGAAGATACTTTCACCTACCTTTGGAGTCAGCAAAATTTGGCATGCTCGGATCGCCACTCGAGCTACCGCTTGATCTACCAATGGGGGTAGGTTTGCTGTTATGATGGAGCTGTATGTCGGGTGGTTTTGATTGAATTCTTGCATGGGTGCCACTGGTGCTTGGGTTGGTGTGGCCATTTGGGTGGATAGGTGAGTTAGGCATTCTTGGGTGGTCTCAAGCGTGGGGTTGAGGGACCTTAGCACTTTCTGGCATTCCTCGACTGAATCATGGAGGGAATTGGCTGTTTCTTCAATATGTTCTGCTGCTGTTTGGGTTTCTCCTTCCTTTTCCTCTTGTTCATGTTGGATGTTCATGTGTAGGTTGTTTGCTTCTTGGAGCATAGAAGTCATGAGTTCCAAGGCAGTTTGGAGTTTGGAAATTTCCGGGGTTATGGCCGCTATGATGGAGTCTACTAATCGGGTCGACAGGGTATCAGTTAGGTGCTTGGCTGCTGCTTCAGCAATTTTGCATGCTGTGTGGCGTTTCATGATATACGCAATGGCTCGGATGGCTGTGATGACTGGCAGAGGTATGCCGTTTGACATCTGTGTTATGTGAAATAGGATGGATGTTATATGAGTTAGTGTATACAGTTGATTTTGTTGACATAGGAGTTTTTCTTGGAGGTACTTCTCTGCTCCCACTGTATCCATGACTTTATTTGGCAGTGCTTCTATTTCCTCGATCATGAGTTTTCTTGGGTTGTGCCAGGTGTTAGGTGCTTCCGACAGCGAGGGAGCATGCGAGTCTGGTGGATCTGGTCCAGTGTTGGGATTCTTTTTCAGGGGCATACTGATATGTAAGTCTATTGTTAGGGATTCTATATTTGTTTTTGTAGGTTTGTAAGGGTTTTCTAGTTGAAACAGTTGCTGGTTTTGTTGCCTTTTGGGCGATGTTGACACTGTTGGGCGCGGTGTTCTTGAGGGGTGTCCGGGGTCTTTCTCGGGGTGCCACTTGGTGAGTGACTAAGAGGCGATTCATGCTCAGTTTGTACCCAGTCCACACCTTATTGAGAAAGAGCATTATCATCCATTATATTATCAGCAGCTGGAGCATTAGGCTCAGCAGCTGCAGGAGGTATGGGTACGGGAATAGGATTGGATGGGAGTTCATCATGGTAGTGTGCTGGGAGACGTGTTGCCCATAATGGGAGTCCAGAGGGTCAGTACTCCATTTGAACATCTGACAAAGCCTCATACTTGAACTTGTATTAGAAAAATCTTGATTTAAAAAATGAAACTTACATTTTCTGTGACTTCTGTTTGAGTATGGTCCTCAGGCTCTGTTGTGTTCTTGCTAACAGTTGGGGGAGTGGCCTGTCGTTTGCGACGCTTCTCAAGAACATCAGCTGTAACTGATTCTCAAGATTTACACCAGCAAGTCAAGTGAATTGAGAGGCCACATTCAGAGACTTCAGTGTCACAATTAGGACATTGGACCATGATTCCGAGAAGACAAAGAAGAAAAATTGTATAGAGATGTAGCATAGGCTGGTACGAGTGAGTTGAGCACTTTTGCTGCACAGCAGAGGACTTGAGATGATTTCATGTAAAGGTTCATTGTTCTATATTAGGTTGTTTGGCTCTGTTGTATCTCGTCCTAATTAATGTTCCTTGCCCCTCGTACTTTGTCTCCAATTTGTCCATCATCCCTTGTTCCATCCCACTATAATCGTCAGCATGTCATCTGACTCGGACATTGACACTCTGCCCCCATCGCCAAAGCACAAGACCAAAAAGAACAACACTGATGAGCTACTTCAGGCAGTTAGTGTCCCAAGATGAAGAAGATTAAAAGGTACAGTGCATCATGAGACTCATTGAACATGCTGGCACTAACCATGAAAAGACTGGAAAATGGGAAGGTGGAGTCAGATCTAATGGATATCTACCAGAATGCAGGGCGAAAAGTCTCATGTGTCCTCAATCTCTTTGGCCTACCTTCTGTTGCCTTTCATACTGGTCTTCAACATGACCATGGAAGTAAAATCAATGACGACCTGTAACTTGATAGTTGAGCTTTTCATCATGCTTATCATACTGACACAGTTGAGTATAGGACTGAAGATATCACAAGATATCACCTCCACCTGTACAAAGGCATCCTCAAAATCATTCCAAGCCTTTGCAATGAGCTCAACATGATCTCCAGTGATAAGCTGTCAAAAATTGTCTCTGCAGTGAGTATATGCACTCTTCTTACCATTATATATCTTGTCTCACTGCATATATGCACTGTTTGTGCACATATATGGGCTATTTTTAACAGTTCTGACATGATCCAACATTATCTAGATCACCAAGGGGATGAGTGATGCTCAATTGACAGCATTTAGCTCCATCAAGCACAAAGGGCTCAAATACATGCCTCTGAACATGCACAGCAAAGCAGACACCCTTGATCCACCGATACCAGAGGTAGAAGATAAGTCAATGTGGGGAATCACTCATCCTCAGCTCGCCTGGTGGCTTTGCCCTCGAAACAAGTTAGATGTGTTTGATCATGACCCCGACAAGTGAGATATTGCTCATGGTAGCAAGATAGCAACTGACCTACTACATTTTGACAGAGGAATGGAGAAATTACAGTTGGGAAAGCTCAAAATGACCATGATGAATTGGCCGACAGGATTTTATGAAGACAGTGTCTACAATCCGACAGACAAAACCAAGGGTTTGTTTAGGAATCATGTTGTTGCACGTGTGAGTTCTGCTGCTGCAGTTCAGTTTCACACTATATCTCCCTCATATTTTCCACAGTTCTACATGCACTTGTATATTGGCCCATCAGCTGCAATGGCCAGGTCTACCACTAGCAAGGCCTCGAAGGTGGCAAGAAATCGTGCATTTGGATTGACATCTGTCACCAAAAATATTATCGCCATCGTTCACATCATTGTAAGTTCATAATTCTTGCTTCGAGATCAGTTCTCACTATTATTATCTGTCAGACGTACTTCACTCTCAGTCACATGCAGAATTGGATGAATGAAATTGGGACAATGAATCTTGAGGAGTTGTTTTGGGTATCATTGACATGCTCGATGATGACAAGGACCCATGGGTTAAAGACACCATGTTGTGGTGGAACATGTATGTTTAATTTTATCAGAGTCATTGTTACTGATTGTGAAATTGTAGCTGTGTTGGACCGGGTGCCCATGAGGCCAAATTCATCAAGAAGCCATCTGATGTGGAGGATGACTCAGATCAAGAAAACAAAATCGCCAAGATCAAGGCTCAGTGTTTGGCTCAATGTGGTGCTGCGCCACCTCAGAACAAGGCTCACAGTGGTGCATATATGCTACATTGCCAGGCTCATGCTCAACATAGTGAGATGGCCAGCAGCTGCCAGTGCTCCAGGCCATAGTGTCAATATGATATATCATTTTACTTTCATTAGAGTAAAGGCGAGATATATCCCTGCCTTTGAGTCAAAGCACAGGGCACTGATATATCATCCAAAGCATGGTGATATATCACTGTGTACTACATCACCATGACACATTTAGGTAGGCTATTCCTATTCTTAGCAGTCCTTGTGTTAGGGATATTTCCTGCCCAGATACATATGGAGTACTTATGTTATGACCGCAATTTTGGCTTCCAAAAGGGGAAATTCACAACACATCCCATTTTGATCACCTCCTTTATGTCAAGCCTCCCCACATTATCCCCACACTGATCACATGTTCGCATTTTTCAGCCACACAGTGTGGGAATTACCCCACAACACCAAAAACATCGCCCATTTTTGGAATCTCCACAATATCAATTCTTCCCACACCCTCCCCACCTCACTGCAGCTTCACCATCACACCACAATAGGTCCCCCTTCATACATAAGTAGTAGTTTGGTATATATATGTATATTATAATATAATAGTGCGCTTTTTTTTGTTTATTTGTGTGCCTGCTCCTCCTCCAGGGCCCTTTCAAAATAGCCTAGGGTATAGAACACTCTCGCACTTTTGCCCCTTTGATAGGGAAGTATTCTAGAGTATTCAGGACATATTTAAGAGTGCATATGAAGAGATTTCCCCACTTGTTTGACCCCCTGAAGCGGCCTACATCAATAGATATAGCATATATATATAGGAAGATACAAAATATGTTCCCATGTATTTATTTCTAGATGGATATACTTAGGGAAATCATTTCCAGCATATATTCAACAGTGGGAACAATGTATCAGGAGTCCAGGACCATAAGACAAGACCCTGTGATGCAGTACACCTATCCTCTCCTGATGGTTTACCCCCTGTGAATTTTTTTCCTGTAGGACCAGACCTCAAGAATTGTAGGGGGTCTATTCTTATGCACATTTAGAAAATATATACCACCTAGATACTCCAGGATATTTGCAGGGTCCTTCTACAGGAACATAAACATAGAAAATCGCACTTTTGACATTTTTGATGTTTTGCAGTATCTTACCCTTGCATACATTGTCCACCCTGCTCATATATCATCAGTGGCATGCTTCCCTTTCACTCAATACTTAGTGGATCTTTCTGATAATTGAGGGCTATGATCAGGGACATATGTGAGACATATAACAGGTGTCTGATGATTAGATCTCGATGTCCTGAAGGTATGGGTCCCTTATCAGTAGAAATAACAAGTATATACACTAATTCAAATCCCCGGCCTATTTGGAGCTGATCCTTGGCATAAATGCATCTATATACATGCCACTGATGATATATGAGCAGGGTGGACAATGTATGCAAGGGTAAGATACTGCAAAACATCAAAAATGTCAAAAGTGCGATTTTCTATGTTTATGTTCCTGTAGAAGGACCCTGCAAATATCCTGGAGTATCTAGGTGGTATATATTTTCTAAATGTGCATAAGAATAGACCCCCTACAATTCTTGAGGTCTGGTCCTACAGGAAAAAAATTCACAGGGGGTAAACCATCAGGAGAGGATAGGTGTACTGCATCACAGGGTCTTGTCTTATGGTCCTGGACTCCTGATACATTGTTCCCACTGTTGAATATATGCTGGAAATGATTTCCCTAAGTATATCCATCTAGAAATAAATACATGGGAACATATTTTGTATCTTCCTATATATATATGCTATATCTATTGATGTAGGCCGCTTCAGGGGGTCAAACAAGTGGGGAAATCTCTTCATATGCACTCTTAAATATGTCCTGAATACTCTAGAATACTTCCCTATCAAAGGGGCAAAAGTGCGAGAGTGTTCTATACCCTAGGCTATTTTGAAAGGGCCCTGGAGGAGGAGCAGGCACACAAATAAACAAAAAAAAGCGCACTATTATATTATAATATACATATATATACCAAACTACTACTTATGTATGAAGGGGGACCTATTGTGGTGTGATGGTGAAGCTGCAGTGAGGTGGGGAGGGTGTGGGAAGAATTGATATTGTGGAGATTCCAAAAATGGGCGATGTTTTTGGTGTTGTGGGGTAATTCCCACACTGTGTGGCTGAAAAATGCGAACATGTGATCAGTGTGGGGATAATGTGGGGAGGCTTGACATAAAGGAGGTGATCAAAATGGGATGTGTTGTGAATTTCCCCTTTTGGAAGCCAAAATTGCGGTCATAACATAAGTACTCCATATGTATCTGGGCAGGAAATATCCCTAACACAAGGACTGCTAAGAATAGGAATAGCCTACCTAAATGTGTCATGGTGATGTAGTACACAGTGATATATCACCATGCTTTGGATGATATATCAGTGCCCTGTGCTTTGACTCAAAGGCAGGGATATATCATGTGTTATGCACTTGGATAGTTCTTCTCGTCAAGTCCTACAAGGACGATCAATGTGACAAGCATATCAAGACTAGGATATAATCCCAGTTTCAGAGAGCACGAAGGCTGAGGCCGACGTGGGGTTGAGAATAGATGGACGATGATGGTGGCCAAAGTCCAAGGGAAAAGACCTAAGTCCGCGGACAAAGAGGGTTCAAAGGCTCAATGTGAAGTGCAAAGAGAATCGACGGTGAGGGTCCCTAACGCAAAGGGGTTCATCTCAGAGGAACTGGAGTTCAAGGTCTAAAACTGAGTAGATTCAAGTTAGGGAAATACAAGTGTAATCAAAGGTCTATATATACTAAGTAGGTTGGTTTAGGGCTGGTCTATCGGGGTCAAGGGTTTGTGTGAAGATCAGAAGAAAAGGAAGCATGAAATGGAAATATAGTACACAAGGCAGACTAGAAGTGAGGAGTGGAATACCATAGAATGTGATGGAATATCAGAGAAGAATAGAAGCATATGGCAATCAAAGGGAAGCAAAGAAGGTCTGCGGATCTAAGAGAAGAGAAGCGTCAAGCTTCTGTGAATGGATGAGGTCCGGTGATGTTGTAACGAGGTGAAGGTGTGACGTTGTGACGGAAAAAGGGTGGGGCGTGCACGTTGTTGTAACATCACGCATTTATTCTAATGAAAGTAACTGATATATCATACCCCCAGGATATTGTGAGTGCTCACCACAGGATGTTCCAGCAGCCGCAGCAGTGTTCGACGATGACAAGCCTGAGTGTCCTCCTGTCAAGAAAACTTCCACTGTTCCACTCCCTCAACCTGTAAAATCAAAGCCTTGGCCTCAACTGGTAGCTCAAGAGTTCAGTGATAAAGATCCCGTACTGGTGGTACCACCTTTGACACGCCTGACATCCAAGAAGATTTGAACTGACCTACCTAGGCCTCTGATCAAGCCGTCAAATGACAATGATGAGCACTCCCCTCCATCACATCCTGTGAAGAAAACTCAATTCCACTCTCAAACCACCAAGCACCCTCGACCCGTATTCACTGACGATGATGAAGAGCATGCACCATTGTCCTCCCCACTCCCAGCGAAGAAGATTCAATCCGACTCTCCTCTATCCCCACTTACCGAGGAAGATGATGATGAGCCCTCCCCTCCACCACTACCAAAGCCTATGAAACAGGCAAAGAAAGTAGCACCTTGCACTGCCATCCCTCCCTCCCCTCAGCCTGCTGCAAAAAAGGTCAGCTTGAAGTTGAAACTTCCCTCTGCTAATTCATTCATCGAGGATGAGGATATCTCTCCTGACGCACCAGTGGCACTGAAGAAAGGAAAGAAGACTTCTACCGAAGCCAGCAAACGAAACCCTCCTTGCAGCAAGAAACAAACGAATGGCTTCTAGTTCTCCATCCGTCCTTCCAGATTCATTATCCAACCTGCTGTTTACCTTCGCATACTTATGCTTTATCAGTTTCTGATCATGCTCATTTTTGCTCACACCTTTCACTCTGGTCGTTTATCACACTTTGTTAAATTTTAGTATTATACTGGAGCTAATAGATTCGCCATGGCCTTCCACTATACTACCTGGCTCTTTAGTCCGTGCATGTACCTCAAGTCTTGATGAGCCTCTCAAGCCGTGATAACCCTCTCAAGCCTTGCATGACTACAATAGCCTCTCCCTTGTACAAGCCTCGCATTGCATTTCTCAGCTGGAGTATTTCTGCTCACGGTACTGCAAGCCTTGCACAATTAGCCAGGCCTACAGCCACCTTGAATGGCCTTGTTAGGCCAGTCAAGGCCTCATAAGACCTGGGTGGTTTTGCTGATGCAGACTCCAGAACAACTTGGAGTCTTGGACAATCCCACTGAGTAGTAACGACTCTACCAAGTTGACAAGCAACTTCTTAGACCCACTTTGGGAGGTTGTATTTCTGTTGCTTATCACAATACACGAATCTGGAAAGATGCATCAGGAAAACGACAGGTTCCTTATTTAGCCTTATTTTACTTAATTGTCCTTAATTTTCGTTGAGAAGATTTTTGAGCCTACTTAAATATTGCTTTTTCTACTTGTGAGAAAGCGGTTTAAGCATGTGAATAAGTTCATGTGCAAAGTTCAAAAAAGTTGAATTCAAGTGTCATAAGCAAATACTAGACAGAAAAAGTCTAAAATGCAATTTCAAAGGAGTGATGATCTGCATATTTGTTAACATAAAAATGGCAGGAAACATCATAGGTCTGATAGTGCTGATGTTGTGGAGGAACAAGTTGAGTACCGTATACAGGAATAAGGTGTGCAGCACGGTAGATTGAATTAATATGAATGATGGAAATATGGGGCATGTTGTTGGCATTATGAGCAGGCTGTACAACCCACATTCTGGTGTCTTCATTGGGCAAGTCTCTGATGGTATCAAACCACCACACGACTGCACATGGGTATAATTTAGCCTTGTAAGTAAAAGAAAAAAATGATAGTACTCGTGTGACATCCATACCCCTCATACTGTCGAGACCCGGATTCATGTTGACAAAGACACAATCAAACCGAGGGTGCTTGTTTCTCCATATTGGACATGCACGAATATACTCATGGCGCATGCCACTGATACCACTGAGATCACTTGGCGCAAAAAATCTTGAACATGCAGAGTTGAAAATGTTGATTTTGTCGTCGAATTGGGGACAACAAGCGAGGGGAACCTCTGAGGGATCACGGGGATCATCGGGGTTGAGTTGACTGAAGAGAAAGTGTCGCAGAAGATTTGGGAGATGTGGGATTGACAATTTGAGTGCTAATGCAGCAGCGGTGCGAGCACATTTACGTTCTAAATCAGATGTTAGTGTGGTTTGACAGAGACAGGTGCTAGATGACTCATGAGGTGTTTTAGCCAATTCCGCTGACCTGCACCAAACTAGTTCGGTGCATGACTGATAAACACCTTCCTAATAGTTACTTACCTAACCAGTGATACACTATGAGTTTTATTCAACGGTTACTGTACCTTACTTCTTCAAAAAATCGATCGATTTCTTAGATGTAATATTTTTAATTATTTAATTCCTGTCCCAATTTTCGACGAAATGACTTAACTTTTTTACCTATAATACCCCTGCTAAGTTAGGAATATTACAAAAATATTTCGACTTAAGTTACCCTGCTAAATCTAGCATAATACTCAAAATACACTTTTTTTCCCACGAGTCGTATTTTTTTTAATTGGTTCAACAAATCATGAATATATCTAGCTTATGTAAGCTCTTTCGAGCCTAGTCACTAAGAGTCAGAAATGTTATAACTCACTATGACTCACTATGACTGGGTATGACTCACTTTGACTCGTTTTGACTCCTTCTGACTCAGTATGACTCGAGTTGACTCATTTACCTATATTTCAGCGCATAGCCGCTAATAATGACTCATATTGACTCTTATGACTAATAGTGACTCATAATGACTCGAAATGACTCCTAGAATTAGCCATAGCACAGCCACTAATTTTGTGTATATAAGGACTCAAGTTTTGCCTCGAATAAAAAGAAGATTTCCCTCGAAGATTTAGTTTGAAGTTTGAGTGTAAGGTGTGAAGTGTAACTTAAGCTAGACAACAGTGAGAACTGTGAGAAAGTTTGAGATAGCTGTGTGAGACAGTGAGCTTGAGTGACACCATTCCCTTCATCATCATCGTTTGAGGTGGCCTTGAAATTCGTTCTTTTATTCCTTCGTTATTTTTCGTGTTTTCATTGAACCTATCGTGAAATTTCCTGTGTTGATCTCTTTCTGCCATCTAAGACTAAGAGTAGCTTAGTGGGGGGGTCTATAGCTTGCTAAGACATATACTTGACCGGACACACCTGCGTGTGGTAGTGTATTAGGGTATCATTCGTCAAAAGACTTTAGCTAGTGATAGGGGTTTGGTACTGAAAGCCAAATTAGCCCGTTCCTGTTGAAACTGTTTAATACTCACAGAGAGTTCTTTGCAGCAGGAGTCATAGTATTAGAAAGTCCTCTGGACACTGAGCAGTCCTATCCACTGACCAGCCTGAGTGGCGCTTCGAGGGTATAGTGTTGTTAGCTTCGCACAGAATATTTTTCGTAGTTTTTTAGCAGACGCAAGACCAGTTGTCTTAGGCATTACGTAGTAGTTCTTAGTAGTATTTCAGAGAGTTATACTTGTTGTTTCTTGTTTGTCTGTGTCCTCAGCTGACCAATCTTTCCCGCTATCATCTTTAGCAACTTCGGTAACCGATTGCCTACCACCCCACGAACAACCACGTTATCAGTCATTGGTATTTGTCTGAATCGCTGACCGTGGAGATAGTATTTGGTTTATTGGATTGATTCTTTTGTAGGGTTTTTCCATAGATCTGCTATCTAAGAAGACACCGTGTGTGCTTCAACATCAGTCAGTCCGTTGTCAACTTCATTATCATTGTCATCATTGTCGTCCACTGTGGTATTGACAGCCTGAGTGTTGGCAACCAGACAAACTTGTTCATCTGGTGCTGTGAGATTAAGGGCGCGCAGTCGTTCTATTTGAGTATCAGCAAGCATACAATAATGAGATAGTATTCTACTTACCTACTTCGAGGGCGGCTGCAGAAAGGCATGTACCATCAAGCATCTTGCATTGGGTAAAATCAGCACGCGATGCTGCAAGCTTGTCGAGGTGTTGATTTGTGACCAACATTTGGCCAAGCACCTTGTACTGGCTGGAGCGCCTCCACGGCTCCTTCACCACTTTGATATGCTTAGCTTCAGTGATGGAAGAGCACAGACCATTTGGGGCCCCAAAAAGTCGAATGAGAAGTATGTAGTGTTGAAGGGAATGCTGACGAGGGAGCAAGAATGTAGAAACAACATTGAGTGTTTCAAAATTTTCCTGGTACCGATGAAACTGGTCAAGCGCCTCTTGGATTTGCTCAAGAGTCTTCTCCGTGATTACGCTACATCGGACAAGATAACAAAACTCAAGAAAGGCTCGAAATGTCCGGACCATATCCACAGGGACGTACCCCTCAATGGCGGATAAGTATACCTATAACAATATGTCAGTAAGATATTAGTAGTTTAATACATGAAAAAATACCTTCATGAGGGCTTTTGAGTCATCGCCCGTCCACTGCTTAAAGCCTCGTCCTTGTGGGAAGCACTGAAGACCAGCAAAGGCCGGAATGGCAGCAATTCTAGACACAACTAGTTAGATAGCTATACCCATGATTAAAATGAACTATTTACCTTCGATCAATGTCGTCCATGATGCGCTCAGCATCTTTCTTCGAGTGCATCTGGTATAGGTACTTCTCGATCCGATCCACCAGATGATCTTTGAATGTCCCTTTGATGAGCTGGTGAAGGATATCAGGGGCAATAATTTCATGGATGTCGGCCCGAGCAAAATCATTCGTAAAGGGCTGATATAAAGTGTTAAGGCATCGTGAAAAAATAGCATGAAAGATAGGGCTTACGACGAGATCACCAACAATGCCATATTCATCCCATAAGGCATCAACAGTACCCTCCTCAACAAGGACATCTGTATGATGACGACAGCACCAATCAGCTGGCTTGTCTAGATTGATATGTGAAGACAAACATCTGTATGATAATTAGTTTAAGTAGTTGACTAAAAAGACGAATGAGTACATACCTTGGGCACCAACCACGCACAATGCACGTCAATAAGACTTGCTCCTCGTAGTCAGCAATATATGGTCCCAGACCGTAGATAACACGGCGGAAATGTCTGTCGCTGAAACATGCAACTTTGTACTTGGTGATAGCAGGACAAAGTGTTTCAAGAATCTTGGAGAGCAAGCAGTGAAACAATTGCCGGCGAAACTTTCGGAACTTCACATCGCCAGTTGCATGCTCCTTCGTCGCTATCTCGGATAAGCAAACAGCACATTTAAGAAAAACCAAACTTACTTTTGGGAATAGCGAGAAAGGTGATGATACTAACTGCATCACAATGGGCTCGTCTGACATTGTTGCAAACATTGCTAATAGATGCATAGAGTGGGTAATACTCATTGTTTCCTGTTGCGACAGACACCATAGTCTTATCGCTGCCTAAAACAACAGGTACAAATGTGGATCCATGTGATTCTGGATCTTCTGAGATTATATCCTGGTGACACTCATTATATTCAAAGGAGTGATCAAGAAATTGAAGGGCTTACAGCTTGATCCCATGCCCAATCGCCGGACATAAAGTCCTTCCACTGACGCTCTGAGCTGTCAGTTGAGAACTCGCGGTAGGGTCTGTAATCAAACTCTTGGGCATAGTCAGGATTTGCAAGCATGTTGCGAATGACCTCTTGTGTATCACGGTACCAGACTTCGAAGACTTGATCCATCCACGGTGGCACATCAGTGTCCGGTCTTTCGCCATTGTAGCAAACTGAAAATGACTCCCATTTGACGTCTCCGAGTGGCGTTTTGTCGATGGTTTTGTAAAGGTCACGATAATCAGCGAATGGAGGCTTGTCATCCTGTTTCTTGAGGGTTGAGGCCCAGAGATCAAGGAGTTTATTGACCTGGGCTGCAGGCATCTGATTCTCAGCAAAAAAATACTCCGCTGTTTCAAATTCGATACAATTTTGGTAAGGTGTCCAGTCGGAGGAGGATTTATCAGAGAGTGGCTTAGGCAGGCTTCCAGGGCGAAGAAACATGCTGTTCTCATCACAAGGGTGGGCTAAAAAAAATATACATCAAAACATCATTAGAAAACTGTTCTAATAGCGAAGTAAAGCATTACCGTCAAGGTCCTTGTGAAAGTTCCGATATAGGCGGTCTCCCGGCCCCCAAAACTCAGTGTTGATTCTCAGAGCTGGCGAGTCATGTGTCCCATCATGTCCCATCAGATTCGACCAATCATTCTCGACTTCTTGAAAGTTGAACTGCACCTCATGTGGTTGCGCAGGTGCTGGATAGTGAGGCTCTTCCAGCTCTTCAGAAACACTGGCATGGTGAGAGTTAGGCGCCTTTGTGATCATAGGATGGGCTGAATTCCAATGTTTAGTTCATCCCACTTGAGTTTTGAAATAGCACCAACAATTTGAGCACCCACAAGGGAGTTGGAGTGCATTATGGTCCGGTTGAGAGTTCCAGTTCCTTTGGATGATATCAGCTGCGGCTAAAGGCATAAAAAAATGGGGCATGTACATAGTATAGTGGCATTTATGCTTAGCGTCGAGAAAATGGGGTTTCAGTCCAAAGCAAACTGAGTTTTGAGCCTAAGTGCAATGGTCATAATCAATACATGTTGTCCATGTTTGGGATCAGGGTACCACACACTTAAAGTTTTCACCAAACCTAGACCATTTCTTGCTGCTCCCTGCTCCCTGCTAATTCCTGTCCATCTCACTTGCGGCTCCTCACCCGCATCTTTCACATCAACATGTCTTCCCAACCCGCTGACACTGCTCTGGGTCGTCGTACTCATGCATCCAATGCAACTGCACATCCCAGTGTGATCCTCTTGCAGGCAAAGAAAACCCGACACATGACAGAAGAATTTGCTGCTGCTCGAGAAGAAAAAGCAACACAGGCAGCAGCCACTGAAGCAGGTGCTAAGTGCATCGCTGGTATAGAGCTGGAGATGGAAGCCAAGCTGCTGCTGCTCGAGAAGAAAAAGCAACACAGACAGCAGCCACTGAAGCAGGTGCTAAGTGCATCGCTGGTATAGAGCTGGAGATGGAAGCCAAGCAGACGAACACGCTGTCAAGGAAGGCTAAGGGAGTTCAGCCTCGTCCAATTCCCTCCAAAGGCAAGAAGGCTGTGAAGGACGGTCTGAGTCAGGTGGATGTCACAGCAGCCTGTGGTGGAGGCGATGAGGTTGGAACCAACTTGAATCAAGAGCCAGAAATACTTACCCAGGCAGCTGATGCACTAATGGATCTCAACAATGACCAGGATTCATGTGGTGAGCTCGGTACCTTCAAGAAGAAGATTACCAAAGCTTCATTGAAGGATGGTGTTAATCAAGTGCGTGAGCAAATCAAATGAACTCCTGCTGATCGCGGTGGAGATAAGGTTGCACGTGTCCATAAGAAAGGCAACTCACTTGATGTTATCATGTAAGTTTCCCTGAACCTCTCATCATGCCCCTGCTCACCGAATCGACCATGTTCTTCCTCAATTTAACTTTGAACCACAGGAAAAAGCCCGAGTATACTCTCAGCAGCAAAGTCAATCACTGGGTCTCAGGTGTCGAGATACCCATCAAGAATCAGAATGCGCCAAGTCATGTGACTCACACATCGGCATCACCTCCTCCTTCAACAATTTTTTCTCGTCTTACCGGATCTTCCAAGACAGTTCACAGTGAAATCCTGACCAATATTCCTAAAGGTCCTCAATGTTCTGGTGTGGGTGAGGATGTGCCGGGAGGTTTTGCTGATGACGAGGACGAGGCTGACAAATTGGAACACCTGGCTGCACATGGGATCACTGCCAAGGAAGGGAGGTCAGCTGCAGCGGTAATGTTTTGATTTTTACTTGTGAGCAATATCTGATATAGTAGTTCAAAGATGGCACTGACTCTCACCATTGACAACTCTGATGACGAGTTGGAGATTCCAGCAGAGTTCTGTGCTCCGTTCACCCAGCCTTCGCCAGTAGGTTTGTCCAAGGCTTCCTTCACAGTTAGCAACCTCAAAAGGAAAGCCTCTGAAGACCTTGATCTAATCCCTGGGAGTGAAATCAAAGATTTTTCGGATGATGCCAGTGAGTCAGTGCTGATCATCGAAGTTGATGCTATCATACTCACCACACCTTTAGTCAACAATACAATGGATATCGACCTACCAGAAAAGAATGATCTGACATACAGAGTGAAGTTTGAGAAGCCCCCCATACCACAAGTTCGGTGAGAATCTAATAATCTATAGTAGTCCCTTCTGATGCAATTTTTATTTATTAGACATCAGTTATGACCACGGACGTCAAACCTGCTCTCACAAAGAAGGCGAAGGTGGAATCATTCAAGTTTTCAACATCTCTTGGTGCTACTCCTGCCAAGACCAAGGAACCACAATCAGTCAATTTCAACACGCTACATGACAATTTGAAGCCTCGAGCACAATACCAAAACACCGACCTCCCTGAACAAGTCCAAGTGGACTACCATTGGGCTAAAAAATTTCTTCCGACGATGATGTTGTTGGCCGGCGGCCAGGAATCCCTCTGGAGCATCCCAGATGCAGCTCTACTGACACATATCCAAATTGCATTCCAGGCAGTCTACCCAGAGCTGAATCTTGCCATTGTTCAGAACGGTGCTGTTTTCTCACTTGTAAGTTTTTGTCCCACCAGATGTCTATGATATGTCCTTACTACTATATCTGCCCACTCATAGACTTGATAATATTAGTGTCGGATAGGAATTGGATAGGTCCGGATAGGATCCGGATATATTTCGGATAGGATAGCGCGGATGGGTTATCGCGCGGATGTCTGAGGTATCCGCCGGATCGGATGAGTCAGATGAGTGCACGGATAGTGCAGATCAATTCAAACTGTTTAAGAATGTAAAATCTCAGTCTATTGATAGGGACTCCTAATACAATAGTATGTACCTGTTTAAGAATGTAAACTAATAGGAGTAAGTAAAACATAAGTTTGAACAAGAAAAGGATAACTCACATCTCAGTCTATTGATAGGGACTGAGATGTTCTCTAAGAAACTATCTAACTTATATACTTGTGATCCGGTCATATTCTAAACCGATCCGCTATGTAGAAATGAAATCCTGTACAAGACTTACAAACCATGAATAATGATCCGAGTGACAAATCCATATCAGTAATCCGGCTATAGTAATAACCGGTCCAAAACATTGTGCTCGCATTGAGTTAGCACGGCAATATCCGATGTGGGCGCTTGAGTACGCATCCGCTCTATCCACATCGCATGCGTATGCGGATGGCATCAGATGGCATCCGGATCTCATGCGGATCCATCGGATGACTTCCAGACGTTACTTAACAACACTGTCCAACGACTTTCCAAGTGGTGGAGCAATTTTGGCTCTACAGCCATTGCGATCATCTTTGATTTTCAGATGAGCAACAGTGACTGTGACCCAGAGGTTCTTGCAGGGCTCCTCTTGAAGAATTTTTCCTTCATTTTTGAGGACATGGACAAGCGCAAGCCTGATGGGGCATTCCGCTCTGCATTTATGCTGCAGCTCCTCAGAAAGGCCCATCTTAGCGCCATTAATGGCCATGCTATCATTCCCGCATTGAAAACCAAGGACCTTGCATCAAAAGGGATGGCTGGTGTTATTGCATTGTGTGCTACAGCAGTCTGTTCATTTTCTTGTTAGCAATGCTCCACTGAGTCCCTCTCAATTGATTCACATAGCTCGAGCACGCCGTCACATTAATTTCAGAGGGCAATATCAAAGTCGAAAATGTCTTAGCATCAACCTCATCGCGCGGCAAGTTGAACATCAAGCTTCCCAAAGTACTCAACAAGGTCACTGGGAAGGAGACCAGCGCTCCATATTTGTTTTCACGCGATCTCTGGGGTAAAGCAAATGCTGGGTACATGAAGAGCATCAAGAAGAAGGGCTTGGACTTTGTCAAAACCACGGTAGACATGGTGCGATCAGCCTTGAATGAAAGTACCACTGCGGATGCAGGCGTCTCTGAGAGCTCTGACGATGACCGTGCCTTCTTATGTATGTATGACATTTTCCTCTTGTGCCTCTTACTTTGTTTTAAATTTTTTTTATTGTCTTTATTACCTTGCTAATTTTGCGGATTTGGCAGAGCTGTTCTCTGGCGTCTGGCCTTTCGATACCATCTTCAACTTGCTTGGCGGACTACTACTATCACCACTCGTTATACATCTCGACCAGTGTTATTTTCTACTAGTACTAGGCTACTGGTACTACTCTCTGACTATAGGTTACCATTCTTTTATCTTTCCTTAATTGCTTGTGCGTCGTGCTTTTCTGAATGGACAATGCCCTTTTTCTCCTTTATTTGTGATGCGAAAAGCAAACTAAGTCGGAAATAAGTGAGAATTCAGACAACGAGTGGCCTTTTTCCACTTCACAGCCACTTATTTTAGCCTTTGCTTATTTCACCTTATTGGGTGTGAAAAAGCGACAATAAGTTGATTTATTCCACGAAATTTACCTAGCCAAGGGTAAAAGCTGTAAACTAGGTTCCAGAGCAAGAACCTCGCGACCGCCGTCACTGACTAAGCGCGCCCTCCGACACCCTCTTCGGTTCACTGTCCCGCGGTGGTTGAATTTGTTGCTCGGCTCCTTCGTCATCCTTCCACAGCTTCAACGAAGTGAAAACAATGTAGGTATGATCCCAATCTGTCTGTTAGTTCTAACCACATCTTGCAGTCATCACTAGGTCCGCTGGGTATGAGTATTAGCAGACTGTAGTGTGACTACAACTTGAAGGAAGCTATAGCTGCCGGATAAATCACGGCCATGCCGTACAATTCGTTGCGTGAATGTGCCACCGTAACAGTGTGCGTGATTTAGACTGAGAGTCTTGGATTTACTTCCGCTCATTTAGTACTAGTCCTGGCTCAGCAGGTCGCCCCTGGGTCCTGAAATTTACAGATTTACAGGTTTACAGATTTACCATGTTTACTACGAGCTTTTGTGAGTCCATCAACTTACTTCGCACTTAACTCGACTTAACTCACCCAAAGCTCTGCTTAGCTGGAACTTAGCATGTTCTCTGACCTCCTCAAGCAACACTTTCATTCCTCAACCCCTCGCAGTGGCTGCCACTCGTTCAGATGCGAGTAGTATGGGCCAACCCTTCTGTCTGTCCGGCTGTCACTCCCAATCACTTCCGTCAATTTGGACAACACTGTCAACTTGTTGTTTGCTTTTTTGACCAATATTCACCTAACGGTTGGATTTTTTTGTTGGACCACATTTACAGCCGTCCCCCGAGCCTCATCAGCACCCTCCCCAGGCAGCCCCAGTGAGTTTTTGGTCATCCCTCCTGACATTCCACATCTCGGCTTCTTCTCGAGCTGGCTGGCCTTTGTAGGTGAGCCAGCTCGGCAGGTTGTGCACTCTCGGACCAGCCTTTTGTAGGTGAGCCAGCTCAGCAGGTTGTGCACTCTCGGACCAGCCTTTTGTAGGTTATCCGGGGATCAAGTGTGCGACATCCCTCCCACTGTTTTCTCTTTTTGAACCAGATCTAAGCTGTTCTTTCGCACTGATCATAACTGGCTGACCTTTTCCCCATTTCAACCATCAGCCAGCCATACCTGTCCTGGACGAAGTTTGTTCTACTTCATGTTTTCTGAAGGAGAATACAAAGGCAAGTTAGTCCATTGATGGCCATTTATTTCCATCGAGCAAGCATTTTTGACAATGGTGAAACAGGTCAAGGATAGGTAGGCAAATTTTTATTGCTCATCATTCTTTCGGTTCATCTGCACCAAAAGGAGGCAGAGATGCTGGACTTGTAGTTTTATTAGATAGCATTTGCTTAGCTTTCTTGTTAGTGCTCAGACTTGGTCGTGATAAATTGAATGTAATTTTGGCTGACATGAAAAAAAAAACATTGCCACGTTCTACCAACCTCTCTTGCCAGTTGACTAGTCCCACATCCTACTCTCAAAGCATCTGCTGCTGGCCCTTCAACTTGCCAATGACACGAGCTAAGGGAAAAGTGAGCAAGGCAAAGGCACCCATCCCCATTGCTGAAGCGAGCCCAAAGAAACGGAGGAAAGGGGCCCAGCCTGCTGAAAGCACGACCCTACCAGCTATCAACAAGATTAAGGAGCAAGCGAAGCACCAGCACAAACATGCACAGGCGACACGCAAGAGCTACGACGGGTATGTCATGCGTGGACAGCAGTGGCTGAAGACGCACTTCAATAGCGGCAGCACCAGACAGCAGGATGGAGAGTCGTTGGTGGTTGCAGAGGACAGTGATGCCTACGAGGACCCTACATTCAGGGAGGCTCTTGAAAGGATTCCAAACCTGTACTCAGACAAGGCTCTCGCACTCCTGATCTCCTACAAGTGTTTCCATGAGGACTGTGGGGTGAGCACTTGTGATGGCCTCTCTGCAGCATTCAAGAAACTCTGGGAAGAATCGTACGTGGATTCTCTGTGAACAGACATGTTGAAGCTCACCTTTCTGCTTTAATTTTGATTTCTTCCTTCCAGGGCCGGGGATACCTATCGCGGGAAGTGGCATTACAGCGACCCCCGCCAGCGTTGGGAAGGAAATCCTGTGTGCTCTGCAGAAGTGCAGGACATCATCAAGTCAGTCCGGCACAAAGCAAACAGCGACGGCAATGAGAGGACTCACTCGATTGCCATGACCAAGGGACACATGGACCGCATCCTGGCGTGGACTGAAACCATCTGCCCCCAAGCGCAGTATATCAGCCTTATCTCTGCGATCAGCACAGGAAATCCAACACCCACTGAGAAAACCCTCACCCTCAAGTCCCGGACACTGTTCACGAGAGTTCTGATGAATCTCGCATTCAGTTCAACTTGCTGGAATTTGTGGACAAGGTGAGTCAGTTGTCAGCGGTGTTTCTGCCATGTACTGATGGGCATCAGGTGCTTTGAGCTGATAAAGCTAAAAAGGAAGGAGCTTACCATCGACCACTATGAAATCACTCCTGTACTGGACAAATACTTGAATGGGGAGTCACTGTCGATGAAGGACCTCCACACTCACTTCCAGGTGTTCCTGTCAAAACCGCAAGGGCTGGCAACGAAAGGTGGACAAAGGTGTCAAGGAAGCTGATTTGCGCTGTGAGTATATTACATAGTACTAGTAACCTATGCCTCCCTTACTCAATCCTCCCAGGCAACCGCTACAACCTGTATCCACAGCCCGACATGCTATCCTGCGACTGTTTCTTCTGGCTTCTCCTCTGGCTTACATTCCTCGAGTCTGTTCACTATGGTCGACCACTCGATCCTGAAGATTATGTATTCCCCTCGGTGAGCACAAATGGTGTCATCCAGCCTCATGAGCATATTTCGCATGACACCGTACAAGCATGGATCAATGAGGCAACGACAGCAGCTGGAATTCCTCGTGGACCTGGGGACAGTTTCACGACCCATACCTACAGACGTGGTGGCGCACAGTGGCGCTGGATGTTTGCACCCATTGGCAAGCGCTGGACTCTGGCACGGGTGCGGTGGTGGGGATCCTGGGCTGAGAATGAGAATGTGAAGTGTCTTTTTTTCATTTGGTCCGACTGCTCTAGCTGATATTCTTCTATGTAGCGTAACACATTGATCCGCTACTTGCTCGACGAGCTGCACTCGTATGAAAGTGACCACAGTGATGCACTTTGCCCTACCCAACAGGAAGCTGATGGGTCACTCCTCGGCGAGCACACACTTGCCAAGCCTGTGTGCACACAGGACCTGCAGATGATGCAGGAATGCATCACCGCTGATGTTGCTGTGCTGCGGAGTGACGTCCGCCGTCTTGCAACTGCTTTCGTCACTCACAGCACTGGCAGTGAGCCATGGCAACAGTCCTTCACTCCCTCGTCATGTCCAGCACCACCCTTGCACCCGTCAACTCAACCCCTCAGCCAGTCACCACATACGACCATTTCTTCATCCCGTCCGCCAGTTTCGACACGGCCTCCCAGTGGCCCAGTGCAGTCCCTGAGCCAGATCACATGCAATGGCACCAATGGCTTTCGCCCACTCCCAGAGAAAGGTCTTTTGATCCCCGATGTTCCAGTGCAACGCACAGATGGCAGCTTCCCCCCCAGAAAGGACTCTTGGAACAGATCATTCAGCACTGGCTGAAAGGCGACCCTGCATGCGGTTTGCACCTCCCCCTTCGAGATTGGCCGGGTGAGTGGATCAGAGGCAAGAACAAGGACCTTTTTGCGACAAAATACAAGCAACGCTCCGTGATTGCGCTGGAGTTCCTCGAGCGGTGAGAATCTCACGTTGTCTTGCTGCGTGCAGCCTGAACTCGATCCTTGTACCACGCAGATACGATGGCAACGAGGCAGCATTTATGGCTGCCTATCCAGAGGCTGATGATGGTCATACAGCCTTGCTCCGTGCCATCAACCGCGCCAGGAGAGCACGAGGGGATATCCTCCCCCGAAAGTAGCTTGAAAGCTTGCATTCGGACCTGCCACATCTCATCACATTAAAGTTTTCAGTCGGACTTTTTTTTTTTTAAAAAAATTAGCAAGTCGATAGATTAAGAACAGCCACGTTACACAACTATAGCTACCCAGCCTTCCTAATACATCCATCTATCGAGTTTCGCCGATGAATCCTGCGTGACAGTTTCCAGACTTGTCCGCGTTGACGAAATCTCATAGACCTGTCTGCCTTGGACGAATCCTGCGGGACAGTTGTCGGACCAGCAAAATGGTTGAATGCACCTCAAAGCCTCCAACGGATCCTGCGGGACAGATGCCAGACGATCAGAGCGAGAAAACGAAATGGGGAAACGCAAGGCCTCGAAAGCCACCAGCACTTGAATCCTGCAGGGACAGACCTCATCCGGCTCTCGAACGAACGAATCCTGTGGGACAGTTGCAAGAACCATCAGCATCAGTAACGGAACGGCAAATGCACCTCAATGCCTGCAACGAATCCTGCGGGACAGATGCCAGACGACCAGAGCGAGAAACGAAATGGGGAATGCAAGGTCTCGAAAGCTGCCACCAGCGCTTGAATCCTGCAGGGACAGACCCGTCCGGCTCTCTCGAACAAATCCTGTGGGGAGACAGTTGCAAGAACCATCAGCGCTCCAGCATCGGTAAACGGAACGGCAAACGCACCTCGAAACAATCATTTTGAAACGAATCTTGCCGCGGGACAGGAAGGGGCACTGACCCAATCGGGCGAGGCGAGGCGGGGTTCAGGAACCTGGCGGTCACGTGCGCTCCGCGTGGCATTTTTGCAGGGCGCCAAGCGTAAATCTCTGAAGATAAGTAAGCTGAGCAAGTAGGGAATAAAGGCTTTTATTGGGGGGGTATTGGGGTATAGTGAGAACAAGGGATTGCCGTACTATTTAGTTTGCCATTCCCACCCAGTATGGCAAGGTAATTAGGTGAAGGTAACGTGATGTTGAGGTGAGCCTGGCACAAGTCTTGCACTATTTCACCAGTCTTGGCTTTAAATGTAAGAATGTTGCGTAGTAGACTGGCCATATGACTGACTTGCATGTACACTGGCTGCTGCAAGTTTCCAGGCATTATGCTCGACACTGTTGCATTCTGTCGGCAGCTGTCGTTTGCAAGGTTAGAGGCTCACGTAGGTCACACGAATCAGCTGCTATGGCACTGAAATTAACTGATCAAGTAAGAACAATATGTGCTGCGGCCTGCCGCTGTAAAAACTTAATTCGTTTCGCGAGGACCTCCATTATCTCTTCCTCGGCTTGCATTTCAAAATCATCGGCGTCGATTGTGAAAGTATCACCACCGACGAATGGGATCCTGTCATTCAACATATCGAAAGACGCGTCAGGGCATTGATGTTGGTTTCGATTAGGATATTCGACACAGCCACTTAGATCGCGAAGCTACCTCCTGGAGGAGTCCTTGTCAAGGAACTTTGACTGCATCACGACCCGTCTGTGGAATGTAGACACCAACCTCCAAATTGATCCACCCATCCAGCACAAAATTGTCGTGCCCTGGCTCAGTCGAACTTGGATAGACTGGATCGGCTTTTTCGCGCGTTTTCTGCGCGCGCTAAATGACTGGTGTGATGATACAAGTCTCGAAATGAGTCCCAAGGCTGCACAGTCCCCACTTATAAGTATGACTACCCCATAATTTTGTCCTACCGGGCTACCGCTCATTTTGCCCACCACTGATCCATCCTTGATCTTTCTCGTTATTTACTTCAATCGTCACGCGCGTCACCTAAATTGTCAGTGGAGATTAGGGCATCCTTTGAGCTCGGTCGACCGTCGAATGCTGGGTAACGGAGAAGTCATTGGGATATTTGAAACGTCGTGGGATAAGCTGTGAGATCATGGACATGAGGATTTCGGTGAGTGACCTACTTCTCATTCACTCCCATCTACTAACTTGTAAGTTGTCGTAGATCTGTCCTTCCCACCTGTTCATGGTGTCCATCCATCTCTCACGCTGAAGACCACTTATGTGCATGCTCGCGGAAACGAGGACTGTAGTGACGCCAGCCTCTGTGATGTTGGCTTATGCTGACGGAACGTCAACTATAGTCTATCGTTGGCTGCGGGATTGGTCGACGCGCGGATGCGGGCCACATACGATTTACTGCATACATGACCAGGAGGAGTGTCCTATCACCTGAATTATGCTGAGACGCATTTCCACTTGGTACTAGAGCAGTGTCCAGTCGCCATCCTGGCCACGCAGCTGCTGTCCACGAACCTTGAGTGTACACGCCTTCAAGGGTGTATTTGCAAGCATCTTCAAGACATTGACTCTACTACCTCCCTATTCCCGCGAAGCCCTTGCCTCGATGTACTTAGGTCAAATGCCCCCGGGCCGACTGCCGCATGCCATCAACGCGGCATCGTCGATCGATGATGATCTCGCTGATTACTCGAAGATATCGATCGCGACACAGTATTCGCGCAGCTAGTAGAGTGCGAGAAAGGACCTGTGTGAATCTGCCAACGAGGCACGTGGTGGATCAGCTCATACGATTGTAAGGATTCCATATCCTCTACGCGCCGACCAAGACTTCAGACGAAGATGTTTGATTTATCCAACCGACCACGTGACTCATTGACGCGAAGAAGCTTAACGCTTCGCGTCCGAGTTACGTGGATACATTCTCTTATCTCCTTTAACTCTTTTTCTTTATCTTGCCATATGCTCGTTTTACGATCCGCGTGCTTTCACCGTTTATTTTCATTATTCCACATGCTACCGCCCTCGCTTTAGACTAATAACATCATTGAAAAACGTATATATACAGATAATACGACGCGTGTACTCTCGTACCAGCAGCAGAATCCTAGACGTTGATTCCCCGCTCCAAGCACGACCGAAACACAGAAAGCCTCCTTCTCACAGAAACATTATCATTTGCCTTACTTCGTGTCGTATATCGACACGTCTTATACCAACTCCTTTCGTTACTATTCCCTTCGAACTCAAGACCAGCCTACACGATGGGAGACATTAATTGCGGATAGTATCGCCATTCTTCATTGAACTTCAAGTCCTACATGCTTCTGCGACTTCTTTGGTTCTGCCAGCAGGATTTCCCTCCCAAATGCTCCTACTTCCACTTCGGTCGCGGATTCGAGTCCCTCGAGACGTGGTACCAATAGAATTGAATGGGTGAGCTTGCCAAATGAATTTCAAGCGGATCCCCGTTCAGTGTGTATGTTGGCCATCGTTGCCGACCCTGGGTGTATGTTGACATGGTATATGACCGTCGGAGG